>JANFOE010002534.1:0-155372 GCA_025667525.1 Glebionis coronaria | reverse complement strand
TCGACTCTTCGTATTTTAGCAAGGGGGTGTTACTCTTGAGCTAGGAAACATTGAGGACAATGTCTGGTTTTAACATGGGGGAGTCAATCGATATAATCGCTTGCAATTTCTTTTGTCGTGTTCAGACGTAATCGTTTTTCTCACTTTTCATAAAAAAATTAAAATTTTAGTGTAATTTTATGTTTAATAATTAAGTAAATAAGTGTTTTTGACACAATGTAGGCTTTCTATTGGTGAAAATAAGAAAAGTTTTTGCCTCGATCGGTTTTTACCTTAGCTCATTCCTTAACTCGCTTAAATCAAGTTTTGCTAGGCTTTTATATAGGGTACTTTAAAATGCAAAAGTCTTAACTCATACGGGTTTAAGAACAAGAACTTTTCGTAAGTTCCTATAATTGATTCTAGAAAGTCATTTATCAAGGGAATTTTAAAACGCAAATTCTAAACTTGAAAAAGTCTAAGAAGATGCAAGATCCTATAGATGACTTGAAAACCCAAAACTTTGATTTAATAGGCTAAGTATCCATTAGTCTCACATCTTTGAGATTTTACAATATGGATAACAAGAGATGATAAAGTTGAATCATAAGTTTTGAGGCTAAGTCTTCCTTGTATAAGTATTTTTGTGTTTAATTCTTTCTCCTCGTATTTATTTTTCACGCTAGAAAATTTAATTGTTTAATAAATGAATTTTTTAGCGGTTTGGGCTTAATATCTTAACTCGTAACTCCTTCTTTTTCTTCCCTTGTAATTAAAGTAAGAACACACTGAGGGTGTCAGCGTCATGGACTTTTTGATCATGGGATTCCAGAAATTTGGCTTACTATATATCATAAATAAAGAAGAATGAATAAAAACATGTTCTCTATGAGCCTTCGGGTGGGAGTCATTTAGCACTAGCCTTGTCATTAGAGCCTTAGGGTGTATGGCATGGTGACGTGTTTAATAAAAATTGCTTCAAGGGTGGAATGGTGAATGGCAATTCCCTTGTTTATGTCCAAGGAGCCTTAGGGTGTGGATTATAGATAAGGAGCACATTTACATCTTAAAGAGCCTCAAGGTGTATGATGTAAATGTTGCTAACTCCATTAATAAAGTCAAAATTGACTTTGGAGGAATAATTGTTGCTTTAAGTAGTCCTACTAGCCAAATTTCGGATCCGTGAATTTATTCCTCAAATCGTGTTAAGTTATTCTTGATGTGCTCTTTCTTTAGTGACAACGATTTTTGAGGTCGAGGTTAGTTTTTTAGTGTTGGGGGGTTTACACCGTTTTTGCCTTCATTTTTGGACTAATAATTATTAAATAAGTCAAATGAGCCTTTGGGTGAATGACAAAATTTAAAATCTAGAGATACAATTAGGAATAAAGGAGATTGAGTTTAACACAAATTACTTGTATGAGTGGTCTTAACATTGGAACTTATGATTGACAATGATCTTATTTTTAAACTTGGTGGCATGGAAAGAGTGAAAAGTTGAGGACGATGAATCTATTCGAGTTTTACGATCCTAAAAGTATTTTTCAATAATGAAAGCAATACATTATGTCTTTTCAAAATAAAGTGTTAAAAGTTGAATAATTTTCCTTATGTCGGTTAGTTGCATGATATAGTATTTATAAGGTTAACATCATGGAATCTTATACTTGCTGTGTCTTGTTAATTAGTCGGTTTGGTGGGGTTTTTTAAGGTCGCCTTTTTTAGTTAGGGTTTCGTTTGGTAGCTATAATTTAGGTTATTTTATTCAATTGCTACTGACTACCTTTTTGCATTAATTCCGCTTGGCATTTGCTGTGATTGGGATTGTCTATCCGACAAGCATTAATTGCATAAAGTCCTTTTGGAATTTGCTTTCTAGGGATTCGGTGTTGTGGTTTGAATTAGTTATTATTGCTCATCATTGAAACATCTTTTGTTGCTGCTTTTGTTTTTCTGGTTGGTATTAGTAATCGTTTTTAGGGTTTCGATTGTTTGTTTCATCGTTAGGGTTGTGATTGTTGCTGCCATTGTCGAGTTACAAACCACATAAATTGGCTAGGTACGTTTCATAAAAGTCGAGGTAGTAGAAACAAGAACAAAGGGAAGAACATCGAGGGTTTCGTAACTACTGATTAGGGTTTCGTTGTGCTTATAATGGAACCTAATGAATATTCGAGGATGGATGTGGATGCAAAGGCTGCGTTACTTAATAAGATGCAGCCTTGTACGATTGATGTGATTGGTAAGGTTTTTGGGATACCACTTCACTCGGTGGCTGAAGTTTGTGAGCTCAAGCACAATTTAAAGTTGGCGAAATTTGATATCTGTTCGTTGATTACCAGTGAACGACTGAAGGAGATCTATACTTTATTGTGTGCATATGAAGTTTAGTTGAGGATCAAGGGGGGTGGTTCGAATGGTGCAAGTAATGATTATGTACAGTCGATCAAGGATATTACCACTGAATTTTCTAATAAAATGGATACGCTTGCTTTTATTTGTAATCCTAGTGCAACTGAAGCGGAGCAGTCTGTTGATAATGATAGTTTTCGTCAATTGGTGTCAGAAGATGTTTTTGATGGTGTAAACGTCTCTATTCCTCGTAAAGTGGTTCAGAAGGTCAGTCATCGTCTTGAACATACTCTATATGGTTACTTTATTGGAAAGAGAATGGCTTTCCCGGTTATGGATTATTATGTTAGAAACAATTGGGTGAAACATGGGTTGACACGGATCATGATGAATTCTAAGGGTTTTTTCTTTTTCAAATTCAAGTCACTTGATGGTTTGGAAGTAGTTTTAGAGGAGGGCCCGTGGTTGATTCGTATATCTCCGATCATTCTCAAAAAATGGTCGATGGATACTAGGTTGATTAAAGAAGAATTGACTCGTATTCCTGTCTGGGTAAAATTACATGATGTGCCTATTCAAGTCTTTGAAGAAGATGGAATTAGTTTGATTGCTTCTTTCATTGGAAACCCTGTGATGCTTGATTCCTACACTAGTTCTATGTGTAAGGAGTCATGGGGTCGGAGTAGTTTTGCCAGATGCTTAATTGAGGTTAATGCTGAGGCTGATTTTGTGGATGTTGTTACCATTGGTGTCCCTTCTCTTTCGGGGGAGGGTTTTATAAAGGAAACTATCCATGTTGAATATGAATGGAGACCTCCTAGATGTGCTGAGTGTAAGACTTTTGGTCACTCTATTGATCAATGCTCTAATAAGGTGGTTGCTTCTCCTATAGTTCCTACTGCTAGTACTGGTCCATCTACTTCGGGTGCTACTCTTGTTGTTGAAAATAATGATGGTTTCCAAACGGTGACCAAAAGAAAGAGAAAGATGACGAAATCTTTCAAGGGTGGTAAGTTTACTGGTTCATCGGTTCAGCCGAATGTTAAATTTGTTCCTAAAGCTACAGTTAGTAACCCGATGAAGGGAGTGACTAGTGCGAAGAGTGTTTCTTTGCCCAAGTTGAAGTCTACTGATACGTCATCATCAGGTGTTGGGCTATCTACATCAAATACTTACTATGTATTAGATCATGATGATGAAGATGATGAGGTTGAAATGGTTTATGATGAAACAACCAATTTATTCCCTAAAACAAATGCAGGTGGAAATTCCTTCATGGAAGCTATTAGCTAGTTCATTTTGTTGGGTATTGGGTGTTTTGTAAGTGTTTATGGCTTGTCATAAGCACTAGATTTAGGTGTTTATCAAGCTGTTTAGCTTGAGGTTAATGTGGTACCTTAGCCACATTCCATTTGTACTTCATTGTTTTTTTGGTTAATCTATTTACCGGGGAAACCCATTACCAAAAAAAAAAGTTGAATAAAAGTGTAGTTAGTTGCTTTATTTTATCATTGCGTGAGGATAGCGCAATTTCTTAGCAAGGGGAAGTTTGATATGAGTGTAATTACTCATATCATTTATATCTATAAACGGACAATAAATGCATAAAACATATGCATTTTGTATTGTATGTGCATGTTTTCTTGTTTCATGTGTGTAGGTACCACGATCACGAAAACCGACACGAGATTGAAGAATTTGTCAAGAGCCAAAAGTCAAGTTCGATTTTATTCACGGATTCAAGTTTAATAAGTCAATTGGGCCTTTGTGGGATCCACTTAAGCTTAGTGGGCCTGGAAGCCCATTAATAAAGTTTGAAAGCCCAATTATGAGAGTTATTTACATACTTTAGTTTCAAAGCCCAACAAAAGCCCAAAGGAGAAATAATGGACGAATGTTTATTTCAATTTGGGTCAAAGCTCAAAATCAACCAAGATTATAGACGGATGGAATGATTATCTAACTTGGTCAACAAAAGCCCAATAAAGCCTGATATGAGTGTAATTACTCATATCATTTGTATCTAAAAACGATCAATATATGCAATTAATGTATCAAAAATGCCTTGTATATGTTGTTTTGTTGTTTCGTGTGTGTAGGTACCAAGTTCGCGAAAACCGGCAAAACCGACACGAAGTTTAAAGAAAAGATCGACGAAGCCAAAAACAAGCTCGATTTAAGCGGATTTGAATTTATTGAAGATTATATACCAAGTGGCTCCCACATGAGCTAAATGGGCCTGAAAAGCCCAATATCAAAGTTAAATCAAGATGGGACGGTTTTTCAATGGGCTAAAAGCCCATGCATTTTTGTTACTAATATGGGACGCATGAAAGGAAGTTGAATATAAGCCCAATGATGGCCCTTGAACAAGTGGAAAACGTGAAGGATTATAGGCCTTAGGGTTTGGCGTGTAACAAACGGTTTGTGAGTATTATTTAACTCACACTTGGTCAAATTTCCACATACCAAACACTTTCACACGTTTATTCACCTTTCCACCACACACAAATAAAATAACCATTCGATACTCCGTATGTGTTTCTTCCCCACTTCACAAAATAACCAGAACCCATTTACCCCCAACCCTAAAAACCTTATTAATTCACACAACCCTAATTTTACCACACTAATAAATCATCAAATTAATAAAGGGGTTTTGTTCACATGTGTGATGCACACGCATGATAAATAAATTCCCCTTTGATTTCGGAAGAGATGATGGAAGCATATTGTGGTCCTCTCACCAACGTGGCAGCATATCATTGGCCTTAACAACTCATTTTTCCCTAATCATCCAATAAATAGATGACACCTCAGCATCCAAGAAGCACAACTAGCACAAACGGATGCCACGTTGGCAATCCGTGTGCTATTGTGTGAATATCCACCGTTAGATCAAGATTGGAAGAAAGAGAAGAACGAAGATACCCTTTGAAGGGCCAAGATGATTTCTCTGCCTCAACAACCTCCCCTCAACAGCCTAGGGGGTTGGCTATATAAACCCCCAAAATACTTGTAATCTTTATTCCAATTTTACTTAATGTTATAATGTTAGATTAGAGTTAGGAAATTTGTAATTTCATTTTTAATAGTTTTGTATCACTTTATTTTGATTAATAAAAGTTTTTGTTCTGTTAAAAATAATTCGTGTGTTGATTACTGTTAATATTCAATATAATTTCCTTTCCCAACCTGATTTGATATTATTAACATAAAAAATATTTAATTAAACTTCTTAATAGTTTAATGAAACATCTAAGTAAATTGTGAATTAAATCAAACCCCACTGGTTTGATCTAAAAAGTATTGTTCAAGATTTATTTCGATGAGGGTGGTTCGATTAATGACGTTAGATGGTGTTAATTCGATTTGTTAGCCAGCTCAGCGCTGCGTTACTTCCCAAAGGATTTCTACAAATGGTATGTTATTCAGTTAAATTTGTGTTATTTTATATGTTTTTCTTTTATACTGTTTATGAGAAATATAATATGTGAAATAGGATTGTTTGGATTTGTTCTTGAGTTATCTGTCCAGATTGATGCCTGACTGCAATTTGATTGGATACTACTTGTATCATGTTGGCTTGTCTGTTTAATTAGTCTGCTTTAATTTTACAGTTATTATCTGTAAGTTTTATAGAATGATAACTGATTGTTTTGATATATTTGAAGGCTGCTATTTAAACTTTTGGGTTTATTGAGTCATTTACATGTTATATTGCTTGTTGTTAGTTTTACTGAGTAAAGAGTTTAATGGATAAGTGAAGTTGATTACCGATTTAGCTTATATAAGTTTTACAGCTTTATTTGTTACCGAAAAATTGCTTTTATGGTTGTGTTTACTAGTTGTGTGAATGATTTTAGAGAGTCTTCTAAAGTGATTGGGTTTGACACGTTTTTTTTCTCAGCTTTATTTACTGCTCAACTTAGTTTCTGTTTGCAGATTGGTTTCCTATATCTGATATAAGTTGTATCATGGTAGTTTTGCCGATAGATTTATATGTTCTTCTGATTTAGTTTTTAATCTGATTAGCTATAGATTTTGTTTTTAGGCTGTTTATGATGTGCTTTTTATTGAACTTTTTGCTGAATTTGTTTACTCGTTTTTGCTGATTAATATTGGTATTGATGAGTAGCATTTGTTATCAGATTCTACTGCTCTGATAAGCAATCAAAACTGATTCCTATCAGTTTCCAACAAAAGAATCACCAAATATACAAATAAGTTACCTCCTGTGATTTTGCACAAACGCTTTTACTATAAAAAAAATATAATTCAGCAAAAATGTCCCCATCAGGACTCGAACCCATGACCTCCTGGTCATGGGCCTCATGCTTTAACCAATTGAGCTACATGCTCCTTTGATTTTTCTATCAGTTATTTAATTTATATATTGAAATTATTTCTGTCAGTTTGGTTTTAAAGTTAAATTCTAATTAATTTCCGTTTTAAGTAAATCTTGATTAATATTTTTATTAAAGTAATTTTAAGATTTAAAAAATATTAAATAGTTTCAATATAAAATAATAAATAAAAAAATGTTTCAATTAATTTTTTTTAAAAAAGTTTAATTAGTTTTTAAATATTTAGATTTTTATTATTTTAGATTTAAATTTAAATTGTTTTAAAAATAGATTTTGTTTAATAAAAAGTTAAGTAGATTTTAAATAGGGTTTTAAGAAGAGTAAAATTATTTTAATTGATTTGATTAAATTGTTAATTGATTGTTCATTTTATATAGTTTAAAAGTTTTAATTTGGGGGTTTACGATTCATGCACTTTAGGATAAAATTAAATAGGTTTAAACTTTGTAGAATTAGTTTTAGTTTAAAAACTGAAAAACCATTCAAATCGATTGTCCAAATCAAAGCAAAACGTCTCAAATTCACTCGATCTTCGTGTACAACGAACTTGGTTCATTCACGTGTTTAATTGAATCCGTCTTTGGTAATTTTAGACTATTACTTTTTCCTAAAGGTAATTTTCTAATTTACCCTATAACGTATCTAATTATCACTATACTATCACGATCACATCAAAAATTTTGGCGCCGCTGCCGGGGATCTTGTGTACAATTCGTTTTTGTTGAGATTTGTTGATCGTTGATTTGAAGACCCTTTCCGTCCTCGGAAAGTTTTGTTATTTTTCTATAATATAGTATGTATCGTTTTTCTCGTTTTTTTGTGATTAATATATTATATCACGTAGAACAATAAATTTACATACTTTTCAAATAAGGCGTTAGTTGGGATTTCATCACCTAGCTATTGTAGTCGAATCCAAAACAAAAATAAAAGGCAAAATAGATAAATACTAATAAGAAGTTTGATCCCGATTTATACAAACTATAAGGTGGGTATAAGGCGACGTGCTATAAAAGGCCGTCTAAGGAAAAAGGTTTTTAAGTGCTTTGTGCCACCTCGTTTCCCCGCTTGCATGTACGTATATTGAGAGGGACAACCTATTATTGGTTTGCCGACTCAAGTAGTATTAAATCTTATTTTTGTAGTTTACTTATTGAACCTTGAGACGTTTAGGTTTTCACCTATCGTTTCAAAGTCGACCGAGGGTAATTTACTTCCATAGTAGTTATCCTTATTCCTTGGTTTTTATCAATCATTTTTTATTGAGCAATAGCAAATAAAATACCAAAAATAATCTTCTTCTTGTCTAATTTCTTTTATTCAGTCCTCTAAATTCTCGTCTTTGTAGTGTATGCAATTACGTTCTTCTCGTCTTGTGATTGATTTTAATAGGCTTGAAAATATTCCTCGTAGAAATAGAAATCGTCAACAACGAATAGTGGAACCCGAGCTTCCACCTATTGTTGTAGAGATGGCCGATAACCGAACAATGGAGGAATTGCTCCGTGCACCCACCGAAGGGTATGGGGAAGCAATCGTTGTGCCGGCTATTTTGCCGGATCATTATGAGATTAAGACGGGTCTTTTATCGCTCATTCGTGCCGACCAATTTCGTGGCAATGGGACCGATAACCCGCACTCTCACATTCGGAAATTTCTTCGAATCACCTCGACTCTCAAGTTTAGAGATGTGCCGAATGACGCGATTAAGCTCATGCTTTTTCCGTACTCGCTCGAGGGTAATGCTAAGATTTGGTATGAGAAAGAACCACCGGGTTCGATCTTAACATGGGATGATTTAGTGTCTAAGTTCATGAATTATTTCTTTCCACCATCTAAGACAACACACTTTAAAAACAAGATCACTAGGTTTGAACAAAAAGTGAATGAATCGTTTGGGGTTGCTTGGGAAAGATTTAAAGATTTGTTGAGACAATGTCCACACCACGGTTTCTCGGAATTGCATCAAATAAATACTTTTTGTAATAGGCTTAATATGATTGAACAAGATTCTTTAAATGCCGCCGCGGGTGGTAATCTTTTAAGAAAAACTCCGAGAGACGCGTGGTGTATAATTGAGAATAAGTCTAGAGCATAATATTCACGAAACACACGAGTGTTTCCAATGTGAATTCGTCTAATATCGAGATTGCTAGATTGGACTCTAAGATTGATAATAGATTTGCAACATTGTTGAATGAGATTAGGAAGAATAATCATGGATCGATTAATATGGTTGAGAATGTTTGTGTATCATGTGGTGGAGCACATCCTAATCATGCTTGTTTAACCATGGGGTTTGATCAAGCTAGTGCTTTTGCCGCGACGGGAACTTATGGTTCCAACGGTCAAGTTCCTCGTCAAAATCATGTTGCTCCACCGGTTCAAAATAGGTACAACAATGGAAACAATGGGAATAATTTTAACCGTGGTAACCAAGGGAATTTCAATCAGGAAATGGGTTTAATGCTAATCAAAACAATCAAGGTTTTCACAATAATCAAAATGAGTTGTCAAGCTATATCAAGTCAAATGAGGCAAATATGAAAGCTTTTCAAAACAACATTCAAGGGCAAATTAATACTTTGAAACTCGATTTTCAAAATACGATTAAAGGGCAAAACAATAAGATTGAGCTTAATCAACAAAGGCTAGAGCAAAACCAAAATCGTATGCAACAAAGTATGGAACAAAGTCAAAATAAATTGCTTTCGATGTTTGAGGGATTTATGTCTAAACCATCATCTTCTTCGGGTTGCTTACCTAGTAATACAATTCCAAACCCGAAAGGAGAGCTTAAGGCCATAACCGTTTATGATGATTGTGAAAATTTAGAGGAAGTTGAAGTGATTGAGTTTAATCCTCCACCTAAGGAAACTTTTCTAGATGTCACCAAGGCTACTTTGAATGTGATTAGTACCTCGGTTTTCTTTGATTTCTTTCCCGAGAAATATAAAGATCCGGGTCAATTCTTGATACCTTGTGTTTTCAATGAGCTTGGGGTTTGCAAAGGCCTAGCCGATCTAGGAGCTAGCATTAACTTAATGCCCCTAGCTCTTTGGAAAACTATTGACTATGCACCACTTAGTACCACTCGAATGATCATCGAGCTTGCTAATGGTACCACCACTCGTCCGGTTGGTATAGCGGAAAATGTCATTGTTAAAGTGGGAAAGTTTTTGTACTTAGCCGATTTTGCTATAGTTGATTATGAGACCAATCCTCGTGTGCCTATTATTTTAGGACGTCCATTTTTGTGCACTGCTCAAGTTCAAGTTGATATGAGGAAAGAGGAAATTAAATTGTTTTATGGAGATAAAATCATTATTTTCAAACCGGAAAAGATTCCAAGATTTATTTCTAAGAAAGTGGAAAGTGTTAAACTTGTTGAAACAATTGAAAGTAATAAGAAAGCTCTTTTTGATAAAGGTGTTTTTCCAATTTTGGAAACTTCATTTTTTGATAAAGAAAAGTTAAATTCAAATGAAGAAGCTTGCTTTGTTGAATCATGTTGTAACCTTTCCTCATCTCCATTCACTCCACACGAGGATGATAGTTCTAAGATTGAAAAACAAATTGATGAATACCTAAGTGAGCCATTTGATGCTAGTGAGTTTAATAGTGAGAATTTTGATCCCGAGAGTGATATTGCTTTAATTGAAAAATCTTTGAAATGGACTCATTTTCACTCTCTTCGAAGGATCAAATTGATGTTCCTAAGGCACAATCTTCCATTGAAGAGCCTTTGATTCCTAACATCACACCGAGTGAGGTTAGTGACTATTCATGTGATAAGTTCATCGATGAACTTTTTGCTATTATTGATCCACTTCCACGGAGAAGTGAAGACGTTTCTGATCTCGAGATCGAGCGTGATTCTCATGTTTTACCTACCATTCTCGAGGAATTCGCCGATGAATTTCCTTCTAATGAGAATGATGATCTTGTATCCGAGTGCGACACACTTGATACTTTGTCGGATATTTCTTGTGATGACAAGATTGATGACACTTTTGTGACCTACTCAAATCCTCTCTTTGAAGTTTCAATGAACAATAATCCATTGTTTCAAGAGGATTTTGAGAACATCATACCTCTTACATCTCACAACCTTTGTGATGATGATCTTCTCATGAAGGAGGTTGATGAGTTTCTTTATATAGACATTCCTTCAGAATTTGAGGAAGAGTCTAATGACGGTGATGAAGATTCTTGGTTTAATCACCCGATTTATGATGATGATAATGTTGACCCGGATGGAGAAATTACTTTTGCTCCTATTATCCTTCCCAATCGCTTTGATCTTAATGTGCGGGTTTTTCATGCGACTCATTTTGAGTACCATGACCCCTTTGTTCACATTCATAAGAGTGACAAGGTCAACAAAGTCATGCAAGTCGAAACCACTAGAGTTGAGACCTTTATACCACCTTTACCATGTGCTTCATATGATTTAGGATTAGCATTGGGGGGACGACACCGTGTTGTCTTTTCCTTTCTCCACCGAGGACGAGGTATTCGACCCCGGAATCGTTGATTTAGGGAAATCTCGGCCTTTCACGGATGCAATAATTGAAACATTTTTCGATCATCTTGGTGCGAGTTTATCTCGGGGAGCATGCTACATCCATACCATTATTTGTGACTACCATCTCTTTTTAGAGATTTGTGTTGGAGTTTTATCTTTTCGTTTGTCATCCGACAACGAGGATGTAATCTTTGACCCCGGCATCGTACTTCATGTTGGATTTTATTTCAATATGCCGGTTTTCACCACTTTCCCTAAGGACCAATGAATGCGGGGATCGGGTCGAGCTCATGACTCGGTGAACAAAAACGAGGTGCCTTGTGGGGGAGTCCCATACATTCTATCTTCTCTCTATTTTCTAACACTAATAAGGCTTGATCTTTCAAGCTCGTGCTCGTGTTTTGTTGTGTTGTGAATCTTAGGTATGACCCTAATATTTGAAGACTCTCGTGTTCGGTTTTTGCCGGTCCACTTGATCTTCCATTCTTTGAATGCTAAAAAGGGGCACACACTCTATCCTTTGATTTTTATCGACTAACGTTTTATCTTGAGGCATAATTAATAAACGGCTTATAGATTTGCGTGCTCTTTCCATGCTAGGATTTTGCATTAGACTCTTCGTGTCTTAGCAAGGGGGTGTTATTCTTGAGCTAAGAAACATTGAGGACAATGTTTGGTTTTAGCATGGGGGAGTCAGTCGATATAATCACTTGCAATTGCTTTTGTCATGTCTAAACGTAATTGTTTTTCTCATTTTTCAATAAAAATTTTAAATTTTTAGTGTTATTTTTAAGTGTTAATAAAGAAAATAAGTGCTTTTGACACAAATGTAGGCTTTCCGTTGGTGAAAATAAAAATAGTTTTTGACTCGACTCGGTTTTTACCTTAGCTTTTCCTTAACGTATTTGAATTAAGTTTTGCTAGGCTTTTATATAGGGAGCTTTAAAACGCGAAAGTCTTAATTCATACGAGTTAAGAACAAGAACTTTTTGCAAGTTCTTATAATTGATCCTAGAAAGTCGTTTATCAAGGGAACTTTAAAACGAAAATTCTAAAACTTGAAAGAGTATAAGAAGATGCAAGATCCTATAGATGAATTGAAAACCCAAAACTTTGATTTAATAGGCTAAGTATCCATTGATTTCACATTTTTGAAATTTTACAATATGGAGAACAAGAGATGATAGAGTTTAATCATAAGTTTCTAAAATTAATTCTTCTTTGTGCAAGTATTTTTGTGTTTGATTTAATCTCCTCGTATTTACTTTCCACGCTTGAATAATAATTGCTTAATAAATGAAGTTTTTAGCGGTTTAGGCTTGATATCTTAACTCGTAACTCCTTCATTTTCTTCCCTTGTAATTGAAGTGAGAACACATTAAGGGTGTCAGCGTCATGGACTTTTGATCATGGGATTGCGGAAATTTGGCTTACTATACATATCATATTAATAAGAAGAATAAATAAAAACATGTTCTCTAGGAGCCTTCGGGTGGGAGTCATGTAGCACTAACCTTGTCATTAGAGCCTTGGGGTGTATGGCAAGGGGACGTGTTGAATAAAAATTGCTTCATCATCATGAGCCATAAGGTGGGATGGTGATGTCAATTCCCTTATTTTTGTCCAAGGAGTCTTCGGGTGTGGATTTTAAATAAGGAGCACAATTGCATCTTAAAGAGCCGCAAGGTGTTATGATGTAGTTGTTGCTAACTCCATTAATAAAGTCATAATTGACTTTGGAGGTTTTTCTTTTTTCTTTTAAATAGCCATATTAGCCAAATTTCGGGTCCGGGATTTATCCCTCAAATCGTGTTAAGTTATCCTTGATGTGGGCTTTCTTTAGTGACAACGGTTTTTGAAGTCGAGGTTAGGTTTTGAGTGTTGAGTTTACACCGTTCTTACCTTCATTTTTGGACTAATAAATATCAAATAAAGTCAAATGAGCCTTTGGGTGAATGACAAATAAAATCTAGAGATACAATTAGGAATAATAGGAGATTGAGTTTAACACAAACTACTTGTATGAGTTGGTTTAATTTTGGGGCTTATGATTGACAATGATCTTGTTTTTGCACTTGGCATGGAAAAGTGAAAAGTCGGGGATGATGAATCTATTTGAGTTTTATGATCCTAAAAGTTATTTTTCAAATAATGAAAGTTATACATTATGTCTTTTCAAAATAAAATGTCAAGAGTTTAATAATGGTGTAGTTAGAGTTTTATTTTATCATTGCGTGAGGACACGGCAATTGCTTAGCAAGGGGGAGTTTGATATGAGTGTAATTACTCATATCAAAGCCCAAGATACAAAGAAAGTATAGTCGGTGGTGAAAAGTTATATACCTTTTTGGGGGTCAACTTTTTAGTCAATAAAAACAAATAAAGAAAAATAAACGAGTGAAGAGGATTTGGGGAAAAGAATACGCAGTCAAGAACCCTAGTTTTTAGGGTTCATCAATTAACTGGCAATTGATGTACACGCGTTATGAATCAGAAAAAAGAGGAAGACAAGGGGCGTGATATTCACTCAGATGCTTAGTACTAGGCGCCCACGTGGCACCATGAAGCGTCACATCCATTCTCCTATTGGGTGATTTCATTGAATACCTGACAAGAGCAAATCCCTACCTGCAACATAGGATCCAAACAAGCACACTTAGTGCCAGCTTGGCAATCCGTGTGAGGGTGGGTATTATCTCAGCCTTTGGATCAAGTTAAAGAAGAAAGTTAATAAGAAGATGCCTAATCGACGGTTAGATTGCATTCATCAGCCACCCCAACACCTCTCGGGTTCGCTATAAAACCCCCATCATTTTATTGAAAATTTATCCCTTTCTTTAGTTTATTGTTATAATGTTAAAATAGTGTTCAGATTTATTTACTTTTAAAATCTTGTAATATTTTTTCAGTTTTAATGAATAAAATTTCAGTTTCTTTTTGATTCATTGTTATTAATTTTAATGTTTATGAATCATCTTTCATTTGATATCCTACTATACTGTTTTCTCTTTATAATATGATGAGTCTTATAAACTTTTCGATAGTTTATGAAGAATCATTTGAGCTAATGTTTGGGACACGATTTATCTAATTGATAAATCAAGAAAGAATATAAAGTATGTATTGATAAATCGAGTTATCGATTTAATGTTGCTGTTTTGAGAAATATTGGTGGTTCGAGATTTATATTGATGCTGCTTGTTCAATTTAAACTGATGGTTCGTGGTTTGATTGTTTTGGTGTCGTTTCGAGTCTAAGGTAGCTCAGCGCTACTTTCGTCATCAACGGTTGCTTCGAAAGCACAGGTTAAACACCTCTTACGTTTAATGTTCTGCTCGTAATAGTTTAACTTGTTATGTGTTTGTTGAATTAGTTATGTTAGCTTATGATAGCTTAAGTTTATCTTAAATACATGAATCATTTAATATGCTTAATGTATGCCTAAATCGATTGTTTGATTTGATGTTTAGATTTTGATAGGACTTTTATTAGATTATGATTTCAAATATGGATCCTTGCACATAGAGATTAAAATGTTATGTGATTTGTTAATGTTTTGGTAAATGATACATCTCAGTGGATTTAAGTGAGATTTGTTAGTGGTTTTGACGGTTTTCGTTTAAATGATTTCAAATTTTAATGATTTGACTCTGTTTAGAGTATGATTGCTGATGCTTTGCTTGTTTTAGAATTAACAAGTAGATTTGGATTATCAAATTAAATCGGTTGATCTGCTGCGTTTTGTTCGATTTAGGTTTGATTGTATTGATTTGGTTAGCTTAATCTGATTTTTGAATGAAGGATTTAAGATAAATTTGGTAGAAATATTGAATCTGGTTCTTGGTTGCTGTAGTGTGTAATTTGTTGATGAGTTTTGTGCTCTCAGCTTGAATTTGGTAGTTGTTTTTCAGTTCATGTACTGCTGTGTTAGAGGACTGTAGCTTTTGAATTAAAGTTACTGTTATTAAGTTGAGTTTTCGATTATTAGTTGCTGAATTATAGCATTTGATTTGTTATTATTTTTTCCTGCTGAGTTGAATTTTAGTGTGTTTCTAATGGATTTTTCTAGCTGAATATTAGTCTGCTTTATAAATGGACTTGTTACTCTACTGTATTGTTATAACTGATTCCTTATATTTGTTTGATAATTGCTGTTAAATTGTCTTTGTACTGTGATTTGTTACCTTCAGTTTTGATTGGGGTATTTGTGTTTTAATCTGAATTCCAAAAAGAAAATATTAACTGGAAAAAACTTCACTCAGGAGTCTCAAACTTGAGACCTCCCACTCAACATCACAATGCCTCAACCATCTGTGCTGATGGTTTATTTGGTTTAATATTTGCACTTGGACTTTGTTATACTATATTGATTTTGAACTGCTTTTATTTAATTTAAACGGTTTTATTTTTTTACTTTGTAAGTTTTAAACATTTTTAATAAATAAAAAGTATATTAACTTTTAATAAAAGAGTTTTTATTAATTTTATTAAAATATAAAGTTTTAAAAATTACTTAATTACTTTTGTCAATAAATTGTTTAAATAATTAGTTTCATTTAATTAGTTTGAATAATAAATAAATAAAGTTTAAAAAAAATAAAAAAATATTTAATTACTTTTAAAATTAATTTTGCTTAAATAAATTTTGTTATATTATAAAGTTAAAAAAAATAAAAATAAATAATATAGTTGTAATTCGTCTTATAGATTTTATTTTTGGGTATGGTTCATGCACTTTAAAATTTTAGGATTATTTTAGATAAAAACCGAAACAAATTCAAATCGATTGTCCACTTCACTACGAAAGTCTCAAATTCACAATTTCTTCGTGTACAACGAACAGGGATCACTCTCGTGTTAATTAATCTGTCTTTAGATTATTTTAGACTATTACTTTTTCCTAAAGGTAATTTTCTATAATTTGTGCTATAACGTATTATATTAAATACACCGACAGTTTTCTCACACATCAGTTGTATTTTGATCGTTGGTTTTATGTATTTGGTGGAAAAGATGGAGGGATAATTCCCGCTCGTTAGTTTTTGGTAAAATGTGGACATATTTTTTATAGAATTTTAAAATTTTTATTACTCCGTAATAATTAAGACTCGTTTCGAAATACAAATTTTATTTTTTACGTGAAGAGATAGGTTTTTGAAACACAACTAATTTTTATGAGTTTAGGTTATAAGGTTATTTCGAGATTAGTGTATTTATGCTTCTATCTCTTTATTTTTTTTAACAATACCAGTTATCTTAAAATCGACTTTTTACAAGGGGTTTAAAGCCCTTTTGTGTAATAGTGGTATTAAGTTCGAATTTTTTGATGAAAAAGATGAAGATAAATTTTGGCTCCTAAATTTTTAGTAAAAGGGACAAAATTCTCAGAAGAACCAATTTTTAAACTATGCATAAAAACAAACGAAACCGGTACTTATGCATCTCGTCCTTTTACATTTTTAACAATAAAAAAAGATTATGTTAAAGTGATGTTTTTAGAATGTGTTTATGGTTTTTTTTGTAGTAGTGAGTATTAAAAATATTAAAAAAAATTATACTTAAGTATAAATAAAGTAAAAATAAAAAGAAGGCTATCCGTACATACAAGTTTAATGAGCAAAATGGCAAGATAAAAACAATATTTTTGCGCTATCAATAATTAAACTATGTGTAAAATAGCAAATAGATTGTATTGATTGAATGACATATACATGAGATAGCATATGTATTTATACTAAATACATAGCTTTGACAATAAGCAACATACACAAAACCCTAAACCTAATGGGCCACAAGCCACGGGCTTGAGCCTATCGTCTAACACTCCCCCGCAGTTTGAACGGGAGGCTTCCGAACGTACAAGCTAAAATAGAAACACTTCTTCTTTTCTTCATCTTCTTTGTCTGTTTGAGCGAAAATATAATTGTATTCTACGGCATAGTTGTTTGTTGCTTGCGGCTTCCTCCTTTGCGTGGCTTGCTTTGCCTTTAGGTAGGAGCGGCATTTTTACCAACTATGTTCGAAAAATGGCAATGATCTCCGATGGCAAAACAAAAAACATTGGTGATGAGAAAAAAACAAGAGATGTGTTATGACGGCTAGGGTTTTAGTTGCTAGGGTTTATTTGATAAAAAGAAATTATTGAAACCAATAAAGCGGAAGAAAGTAAGCGGGATCTCTCCGAATCATCGACGAGTGACCGATGACCGGAGGATAACTGTTGTGTTATGGGTTGTACCTAAAGCTCCGATACCATGTAAAATAGCAAATAGATTGTATTGATTAAATGACTTACACATGAGATAGCATATGTATTTATACTAAATACATAGCTTTGACAATAAGCAACATACACAAAACCCTAAACCTAATGGGCCACAAACCACGGGCTTGAGCCTATCATCTAACACTATGTATGAACTTAATATAATAAGAGTATATATGTGTGTGCACGTGGACATATGTTATTCTTACTAAGAAATTATGTGCTTTATTAATTATAGACCATTAATTATCGGTTCATTGCAACTCCTAAATTTGAATGTATATACTCAAGTTCGTCACTAATCCGCAACTAAGTGTAAATACTTAGTGATGTATTTGTGACAACTACAAAAAGTCCATTGATATGTCGTCGTAATTTTGTCGCTAATAGTTGCGACCTATGTTCATTGCTAACTTTGTCTCTATATGATTATATTTAGCGATGGAATTACGATACATGCGTAAATCATCTCTAATTTTGTTATTAACTTGTCAATACTTTGATGCTAGTTTTTTAAAGATAATAATGTAGTTAGTCTATCGATAATCAGTCACTATCAACTATTTTTCTGTGATGGACTCATTTGGTCGCTAATTTGCGTCACTGTTGTTCAGTATTCTAGTAGTGCTCAAGTGATACGTGAAGAAACGAACACGAGAGTCTTTGATATATGAGAATCCTAAAAATCACATCACAAACAAAACAACACGAAACACGATACGTGAAGAAGCACGAACCTCCTCGCACTTATAAATAGATTAGGATAAAAAGATAATATAAACATGGATAAGCATTGTGGCTCCCCACAAGGCACCTCGTTTTTTATAACCGAGTCATGAGCTCGACTCGAATCCCTTAGATATATCATGTCGGAAAAATGGGTCAAATCGGTATTAAGGACTTAATCCTTATGTGAAATAAAATATCGAGGTTGAATTCCCTTAGGTGCCGTTTGGTTCGGGGTTATTCGAGGATATTGGGGGATATTCAAAATATTTACATTTTAATATCCCCAAATATTGCGTTTGGTATAACAAAGGTAGGAATTTAAAATTCCTCGAATTCCCAAAATGAAGGATATTAGAATTCCTCCAAAAAGTGAGGAATTTTAATTTACTTGAAAATTATTTTTCATAAACTTTTTTTCTTGTCGTTATTATTTGGGTTTTTATGATTATATAAAAAATTATAAAAATTCAAAATAATTTATATAAAATTATTTTCTATAAAATTTAAATAAATATTTATATAGATTTTTTTTTAAATATATATATATAACTTTTATAAACTTTATTGAAATTTCTTACAAAATTAAATAGTTTTTTTATAAAATTTATATAAAGTTTTTTATAAAATTTAAATGAATCTTTTTATTAAACTTATATAAATTTTTTATAAGATTTTTGTAAATATTTTAATAAAATTTATATAAACTTTTATAAAAATTTATATTAGTTTTTATCAATTTAATGAATTTTTTATAATATTTATATATTTTTTTTATAAAAAATTTTAAAAAATTTTATGTATTTTTTATAAAATTTAAATAAAATCTTTATAAAATTTTTATAATTTTTTATAAAATTAATATAATTTTTTATAAAATTTCTATAAAATGAGAAAATTTGATTTTTACTATTTTAAATAGAAAATATATATATATATATATAATATTTATTCGTTAATTGGTTCAACCTAAAATAAGATTTTAAAAAATTATAAATTTCTGTCAACCAAACAGGCGTAGGCACTTTAAATTTTAGAATTTAAAATTCTGAGGAATTTTAATTTACTAGAATTTAAAATTTCAGAATTTTAATATATCTTGAACCAAACGGCCCCTTAGATATATCTCTAAAATGGCACATTTCATTGGCAAAGTTATTTCAAGTCCTCCAAGACTTAACTTGAGGATTAAAAGGAGATAAATAGTATCCGATTCGGTCACGAGAACCATAAGAGATGAGGACGAATAATCCACTGGTTGGGATTGGGACTTCAAATTCAACCTCATTTCTTCGGCGGTAAGCATCGAACGGCTAATTTTAAGATCGAGAAAGGGTCCGCACCAATGTATAATACCGTAAACATGATTGTACTTGTCGCGAAAACCTCCGAGAGAAATAGTAACCACATATTCGCTGGTAACGATAAAACAAGACTTTTTGGAATAATAGCAATCCTCTCAATCTTCCGAAAATAAGTATCAACGTTGATATCTTAGAAAGTCTTTTTGTAAACTATTTTATTCTCTTTGCGTATTTAATTAAAGAGAGGTAACTGTCAAAGTGGTTGTGGGCTTGTGGCGCGAACATCGATCGATTCATTCAAATATACTCTTGAAAAATATACGACTTGACATCACATCTTACGCACTAATACTTTACGAATCTATCTTACTAGCAATAAATTATAAGTGTTGGCAGTGTGGTCTACATAATGAGAGAACATAACACTAAGAATCAATGACATAAAAATCACAAACGTAAATTGTTTTCCTGGACGCAACACCAACAGATCAACGGTGAGGGAAATATTTTCTTGCAAATCGTTTAAAGTTCGACTCGAAGAGTTTTAGTTGATACTTGATACAGTTAAGCCTAAGAGAAAAAACAATCTTCAATTCTACTCTAAATCCTATCGCATGTTCTTGAAACGAGAGGTGCGAATGCGGTCGGATTTTTAAAAATCCGGTCAAAAAATCTAATCCGGATTTTCCAAAAACCGGATTTTAAAAATCCGGTCCGGATTTTTTAATCCGATCCGGTTAGACCGGATTTCTATTTTTTGCGAAAATCGGATAAAACCGGATCATTTATCGGATTTATCCGGTTTTTAAAAAATCCGGATAAATCCGGTTTTTAATAATTTAATTTAATTTTTTTTATAAATATATTCGGATTTTTGACCGGATTTTTTTGACCGGTTTAACCGGGTAAAATCGGATTTTTTAAAAAGTCAAAGTCTTGTTGACTTTTTAAAAAATCCGGTTAAATCCGGATTTTTTTAAAAAATATAGCTGGCGGTAATATAGCCGTTTATAGCCTTTTTTTTTTTGTTTTTTTTTTGTGTTTTTTTTTGTGTGTTTTTGATAGTTTTAGTTAGTATAAATAGATGTATTGAGTTGGGTTGAAAACATACAAAAAAAACCTTCTCATTTTTTTAATCTTTATACATTTTCTAATCCCGAATAGAAAACGTACAATCACAACAAGCTTCGACTACTAATGCTAGTACCGCCACCGGTGCCACTAGTAGTAAAAAAAGCTACACAAATGATGATATTTTGCGAGTTACTAAGACGACGAGAAAAGGCGATGAATGGGAAAATTATGATTATTGTCTTATAAAAGACGAGGTGGAAAAGGCGCGTTGCAAGAAATGTAGTCAATTTTATGGCACGTCGGGTAATTCTACACTACGTAATCATTGGAACGGTTGTACCGGGGCGGTTGATAACCAAGCGGGTGGTTCGGAACACGGTACTATTGGTGCGGATGGTCACGTTTTTTATTTGATAATGATGCGGTTCGACTTGATTTTACGAAGTTTGTCATTCAACAAGGGCTTCCATTCAACCACTTCGACAATGTCAAGCTTACGGAGATCATAAAAAAAAGGCTACAACGCGTTATCATCATGTAAGTCGTACTACTCTTAGAAGTGATGCATTTAGATTATGAGAAACGGCTAAAAAAGAAATTATTGATGGTTTTCGTAATTATAAATATGGTGTTTCTATAAATACGGATGCTTGGACCGCACCACATGGTACGACAAATTCTTATTTAGCCGTTACGGCTCATTGGGTTGATCCCGATTCTTTTTTATTAATGAAACGAACAATTGCTTTTAAACTATTTGGTTATCCACATACAGGATCAAATTTAAGAAAAATTTTACATGACACTTTAATTGAATACTACCTCCGTCTCAAAATTATTGTCCACAGACAAAAAAACACACAGTTTTAGAAAAACATCACTTTTTCAGCTTTCTTTCTTTTACTTTTTATAAAATGACAGTTTTGCCCATAACCAATTAATTATATACTTCTTTATTGTTTTTAATAATAACCTCAAGTGAGGGTAATATGGTAAACTCAAACAAATTTTTCTATCTAATTTTGGAAGTTTTGAAAGTAGACAATAATTTTAGGACAACCCAAAATGGAATAGTGTACAATAATATTGGGACGGAGGTAGTATAATTTAGATGATAAAGTTTTTACCATTTCACTAGATAATGCATCTAATAATACTAAAGCTATGGATTTATTAAAATTACGTATAAAACCCGTATTAGATGGTGCATTTTTTTATTCTCGTTGTGTTGCTCATGTTATAAATTTATCCGTTCAAGCGGCGTTAATAATATGTGGTGATTTAAAGACAAAATTTAGGAGTTTATTAGTAAATATATTTAGTTCGAGTAACGAACGAAAAATGAACTATCATCGTTTTCGACAAATGTGTGGTCATACACCCCTAGGAGCTTGCTATGATAATAATACTAGGTGTAATTCTACTTGCATTATGTTTGAAAATATATTACGACAACGTAATACTTTAAACGCTTTTAATGAAAAACTTGTTCGTTATTCCACTTCGATAAGCGACGAAGATTGGGAACGATTAGATGAATTGACAAAATATTTACAAGTTTTGAAAGTGTCAACAACTTTATTATCCGGTGTTTATTTACTCAACTAGCCCATTAGTTTTAAAGAAAATTTTTGCTGTGACGGAAAAATTAGACGAATTAAATATGTCACCTTGTAGAATGTTTAGAAAAATGGTTAAAGTTATAAAAAAGAAATTTGTAAAATATTTTGCTAGTATACATTTGGTTTTTACTTGTTCCGCCGCACTTAATCCAATGATAAATTTTGGGGGGGTCGAAAATATAATGAGAAGAATATTGGGAAATTTAGGATTAGAATTTGGGCCAAACCCGAATGATCCCGATATGAACTATATAGACTCCCAAATTTTTAAATTTAACGATACTTTTGAAAAATTATTTGCAATATATGCAACAAAATATGGTGGAAAACAAAACACATTTTTTGAGCAAATGGGGGCCTGATCATCGCAAATAGGGGGAAGGGCGTCAAGTGACATTGATATAATCTTTTGTAATCTTATAACTGATGGCGCTAGCAAGCGTCAACGAACATCGGAATCAAGCGACTTGGGTCAATATAAGTCGCAAAATTTTGTACAAACTATTAGACCCGAGTATTTAGGAACTTTTGACATTTTGGGACGGTGAAAAAAATGGAGTTAACTTATCCAATATTAGCCGTTATGGTTCGTGACTTATTTACGATTCAAGCTTCGACGGTAGCTTCCGAATCGACTTTTTCGGTTAGCGATATAATTATATCCGAAAGAAGGTCAAGACTTACCCCTCAAGCCGTGGAAGTATGTGTATGTTTGAAAGATTATTTGGACGGAGTAGAGAGGATACAACATGAAACATCGTTGGAAGGTCCAATATTAAACGGCGTTGAAGAAACTATAGAAAACGAAGAAGTGGAATTAGGGATATCACCTCCAACTACCGAATTAGACGAAGGTGAGTTTGAAGATATAGAAGTTGAAGTCGGAGATGTAGAAGAAGAATATGAGGATACACTTTGAGTATAATAGGTGATGGCAATGCCGAAGCTCGACATACTCGACGTATACTAATATTTTTCGGGTGATAGCCATGCCGAAACTCGAAATGTATTAGTGCTTATTGTAGTTTTATTGTAGTGTTTAAATAAAAATTATGAAGTTGTATGATTGTATTGTTGAAATAAAAATTATTGTGGTATTTTTTTTAATGTTTTATAGTTGTATTTTTTTTAATGTTTGTAAATAAATTCCGAAATAAAACGGTACGAACAATTTTAACCGAAAACCCCGATCCGAACATTTTTAACCGAAAAAAAACCCGATCCGAAAAAAATCCGATAACGAAAATTTTAATCCGAAAAAAACCCGATACGAACTTTTTTATCCGAAAAATCCGATTCAGAAAAATCCGATCTGATCCGAATCCAGATTTTCAAAAATCCGGATTTTGAAAATCCGAATCCGATTTAATCCGATTTATTCGCACCTCTACATATAAGTGCAAATAAGCCCATTACTTGAATCAGTCACATATGATATATAAATGAACCATAGCCCAATTGATCAAAGGCCCAAACTCACTGTCATGGGCATAAAGTTATTGCCCAATTGCCTATGGTTAAATTTAAAAGGCTGGAAGAAATTTCATGTATTCTCATTCAAAAGTTCAAGGATCTAAAGAATGTGCTTTCCTGGGCAGTTGCACATGCGCCTACCAGTCAAATTCATGCAGGAGTTTCGTAACACATATGTTTTTAGACTTTAAATCTTTTACGTGATAGTGTGATACATACTTGCTAACGGGAAGATGCTAAGAGGCATATGTATGATGTATCCTCATGAAGTTGTTTTCATGTAACATCCTACATATGTACTGTATTATCTAAATATCATAATAGATTAATAAGGAACCATTCGTGAATAGTGATACGTCGATATTCATGGGTTGTGGTGAATGTGAGTATGTGAGTAGTTGTCTCGCGGACGCTGCTGTAACAGCAAGATCGATGGCTAAATTTAGTTAGATCCATCGTCAATGTGTTGAATGATTTCAGTCCATTTAACACGCATGTCTATAGAAAATCATATATTTGACGTAAGGCATGTTTTAGAACATGATGACGTGCTATGGAGCATTAAGCAAAAAACATGTCATAAGAATTAGGCCTACAATATCTACAACTTTTCGTATTCCCGCTTCGCCTAATTTACTTTATTTCAATAATTATATGATAATGTTGAAGGAATATGTACACGTAAATAATATATGTCCGGAAGTCGTCCCGAGTCTAAGGAGACGCACGCGTTAATACGTAAAACAATTATACATTAATATATTATGTGTAATATATTAATTAGTGATATCTTTTGTAAACGTTAATTAATTAGTTAGTTAACGAGATTTTACAAACGATAGTTAAATGTCAACTATAAGAATTAATATATATATATATATATATATATATATATATATATATATATATATATATATATATATATATATATATATATATATATATATATATATATAAAACAAATATAAGACAATTTGTATAATAGTCAAATTGCATTATTATTCCTATTTGATATAGGACAGTGACAAACCACCGACTAATAATATGTATATATATAGAGAATGGCCTTTGCCATTAAAAATATAGTTTTTCCCTACGGCAAAAGAAAGAAAATCGATTTGCATATCTATTGGTTGGTTTGGTTTTTTACGATAATACAATACACTAGGTTGGTTGTTTTATATTTACTTGATTTAAGAAATCAAGTATTTAATAGTTGTATCACTATAAGTACTAGCATACTTAATTGTTTGCTATAACGTATTGTGTGCGTATTCTTAGAGATATCATACTTTGATCTTTATTGGTGGTTCGATAAAGGTGTTTAATCCATCGCTAAAAGGTACGTGTTTCTTTATCGTTTATGTTAATTACTTGTCTATACGTGATCCTATATTCCGCTGCGTACTCGTGATTATTAATGTGTTAATGTGATAAAAGATTTTTATAAATTCCAACAGTGGTATCAGAGCCGTTCGTATAGCTTTTAATTACATTAAAAATAACGAAAGAGATAAAATTGTGTAAACTTACTATGATGGCGTTTGAATTATTTTATTTGATGATTAATTTTTCATAAACCCTAATTAGGGTTAATAAAATTAATTAGACAAACCCTAAGTTGTATGCAAATCTTGTTGATAAATATGTTGTTAATTGTTAATTAGTCGTTATTTATCACGTTGTTAATTGTTAAATTTATGGTTCGATCCATGGGAATCATGCAAGTTTACCATGGATCATGTGTTCTTGATTAATTGTTTTAATTGAAGTCATGATAGATGTGGTATGCATGAAGTATGTGATTAATTGTTAATTGGGTATATGTTTTAGGTTAATGTTTATTTGTTTTGCTTTTGATTATAATTGTTATATATCATGGTTCAAGCAAAGGGTTTTTCGAAAAATAAAAATAAACTAGACTAAAACTATATGAAATTTGATTTATTATAATCTTGTTCTTGCACGATCATATGTGGCAACAAATGAGTCGCCCTTACATGGTTTTAAATCTAACTAACGCCGTGATTAGCAAGAATCAAGTTTATAATTTGTTTTCTATTTTAAAGTTGTAAAATTTTATTAATGACGTAATTTGCAAAAGTACTATCTAGTTGCAAGGCTAAGGTTTGGGAAGACTCATCAAGACTTCGGTCTTGTAGATACCATTGCCCTATAATGCCTGACTACTTGTAGTCTCCTTATCTTGCATACTATTTAGGAAGCCGCAAATGGTCAAGGGTTTGAATGATTTTAATCATTCTTTAATCTTTTCCCATGATAAAATTAAACTGCTTTAAATAGAATACATGTTGAATCGTCAATTTTTATGATATCACTAGTTATACAATTGAATTGTAAGTTAAATAAGTGATATTTATAATTAACGAATTGAGTAAATTTTATAAATTACCATGATACAAAGATGTTGCATGCTTCTTTGTACATGTTTTGAATTGTCAAAATTTATACCCTTTGAAATAAGTTTATTTGCCATCCAACGTGTAAAAGCACTTGCACTTACTCTTTCACCATACGTGAGACTGTGGTGATTTTGTAACCCAAGGTGATATAATACACTCGATTGTGAGACGTCGGTGCTATATAATCACGGTTTTTAGTTGGACGACTTAAGCAAGTTAAGATAGGTGAGACCTTAACTCGTGGCAATAGATGGGATAAACATGCTCACTTTTTCACTTTTGAATTGTCACAAGTGATGGATATAAAGTTGAGTCCCATAATTCTAGAAGTTGTATTGGATGCAATTATTGAACGTGAATTACCCCTTGAATATCATCATCACTAGCAGATCAACTGATGCGGTAGTGGTATGTCTTGGTGGATTCTAGCTTTTACAAAATTAATTGTTTATTTATAGACATGGGTATTTAATTTTTTATAAAGGAAGTATTATCGAAAATACTAAATTATTAAACTTTGTTTATTTGTAGATGGCAATGAATAATGCCCAAACCAAACAAAACAGTTCGGCTTTCAGGTCGATGCTTGAGAAGCAACAACTTACTGGTCCTAACTTCAATGACTGGTTACGCGCGCTCAAACTAGTTGTGCGTGTGGAGAAACTAGAGGATGTGTATGACAATCCTTTGTCTGCCCATCCTGGTGCTAATGCTACTAATGAACAATTAGTAGAATGGAATGCTCTTTATGATCGTCATAATGAAGTTGCTTGTTTAATGCTTGGAACTATGAGTCCAAAACTTTATCAGCAATTTGAATACAAAAGTCCTAAGGACATGATAACTGAGCTCCAAAAGATGTATGGAAAGCCTCCTGGTGTTGAACTACAAGAGTTAGTACACACTTTCCATTCATGCAAGCAGGAAGAGGGTCAATCCGTTAGCGATTATGTTCTATTGATGAAAAGCTATTTGGATCATTTGGCAACTCTCAATTATGTTCTTCCAGAAGCTGTCTCTGCCAGCTTGATCCTCAATTCACTTTCGAGTGATTTTGAGGGCTTTGTGCAAAATTACAATATGCAAAGCATGGGGAAGACAATTAGTGAAGTTCATTCTTTGCTTATTGAATATGAGAAAGGAGTTAAGAAGAACAAGAAGTCAAATGTTGCATCTTCTTCTACACCACAAGTGATGGCGATCCAAGGTGGTAGGATCCAGAAGTACAAACCGCAAGGAGGTAAGTCTAAAGGTAAAGGTAAGGATAAGGGTCCTAAAAATTCTTATCCTCCTAAACCTAAAAAGCATCAACCTTATAAGAAAGAGAATCCGGCAAAAGATTCCACATGTCACCACTGCAAAGAGGTTGGACATTGGAAGAGGAATTGTCCTATTTATCTAGCTGAGTTGATGAAAAAGAAAAAGCAAGTTGGATCGTCCACTTCTTCAGGTATTTATACTATTGAATTATTTGCTTGTTCTAAAAATTCCTGGGTGTATGACACTGGTTGTGGTACTGATATTTGTAACACAAAACAGGGACTTAGAGGAGCAAAGAAGCTGAAGCAAGGTGTTGTCTACTTGTATGTTGGAAACGGTGTACGTGCTGAAGTAGAAGCTATTGGAAGTTTTGACTTAGTTTTATCTAATGGTTTAATTCTTGTTTTGGATGATTGTCATTATGCACCTACTATAACTAGAGGTGTTGTTTCAGTTTCTTGTTTGCATGATAAAGGATTTATTCATAAATTTACGGATTCTAGTATGACCGTTTCTTTTAATGATATGATTTATTTTAATTGTATCCGTGTTAATGGTATTTATGAAATTGATATGCATGATCCTACTTTGCAAATTGTGAATTCAATGTATTCGATTAGCAATAAGAATTCTAAAGCAAGTTTAGATTCGGCTTATCTTTGGCATTGTCGACTTGCTCATATTAGCAAGAAGCGAATTGAAAAGTTGCAACATGATGGACTTTTAAACTCAACGGATAATGAACCGTTTGATCAATGTGTTTCTTGTATATCGGGCAAGATGACAAAGAAATCTTTCCGCATAAAACGGAAAAGGTGAAAGATCTACTTGGATTAATCCATACTGATGTATGTGGTCCACTTAGACATGTGTCAAAGCAAGGTGATACATACTTCATTACCTTTACTGATGATTATAGTCGTTATGGTTATGTTTATTTGCTTAAACATAAACATGAAGTCTTTGAAACATTCAAGGTATTCAAGAATGAAGTAGAAAATCAACTCGAGAAGACTATTAAGGCCATTCGATCAGATCGTGGTGGTGAATATATTAGTCAAGAATTTAAAGATTATCTAAAGGCTAGTGGAATTGTCCAACAGCTGACTCCTCCTTACACACCACAACACAATGGTGTTTCTGAGAGAAGAAATCGAACTTTGCTAAACATGGTTCGATCAATGATGAGTCTTTCTACTTTGCCACTATCTTTTTGGGATTATGCTCTGGAGACTGTTGTACGCATTCTCATTATGGTTCCAACCAAGAAGGTTGACAAGACTCCATATGAACTATGGCATGGAAAAGTCCCTAACTTGTCTTACTTAAAGGTCTGGGGTTGTGAGGCACATGTGAAACGTCACACGCCTGACAAACTTCAATCAAGATCGGTTAAGTGTGTCTTCATAAGTTACCCTAAGGAAACTATGGGTTACTACTTCTACTACCCACCTGAAAACAAAATAGTTGTTGAGAGGTATGCAGATTTCTTTGAAAAGAATCTCATAGTTCAAAAAAAGAGTCGGAGGATTGTAGAACTAGAGGATGGAGATATTTTACCTTCTGAAACTACTAGCGAACATCCAATTGAGGAAGAAAGTCTTGCACCTGATGTAACTCAAGAAGAGGATGTTGTCCCCATTCGTAAGTCAAAAAGAGCAATCAAAGCACCTGAACGACTATGTCTAAATGTAGAAGTCGAGGAACATAGTTTAGGGGATCTTAATGAACCCACTAACTACAGAGATACAATATTGGATTCTGAATCCGATAGGTGGATTGTTGCTATGAATGCGGAAATGCAATCTATGTATGATAATCAAGTCTAGAGACTTGTAGATTTACCACCCAATGCGAAGGTGGTAAAGGGTAAATGGATTTACAAGAAGAAGACGGACATGGATGGCATTGTACACACCTATAAAGCTCGATTTGTAGCAAAAGGGTTTACACAAACTTATGGTGTTGACTATGAGGAAACCTTTTCTCCTGTTGCAGATTTGAGAGCTATTAGGATTCTCATAGCTATAGCAGCGTTCTATGACTATGAGATATGGTAAATGGATGTAAAAACCGTGTTCTTGAATGGTTACTTAGAAGAAGAAATCTATAAGGAACAACCGGAAGGTTTTGTTGATCCTAACCCAGAAAAGTATGTAGGCTTCAAAGATCCATTTATGGACTTAAGCAAGCATCAAGAAGCTGGAATAAAAGATTTGATGAAGAAATAAAAAAGTTTGGTTTTGATCAAAATCTAGATGAGCCATGTGTATATCAAAAAGCTAGTGGGAGTAATGTTGTTTTCCTAATCTTGTATGTTGATGACATAATCATTATGGGAAATCATATTCCAAGTTTACAAGAGGTAAAGACCTATCTTGGGAAGTGTTTTTCTATGAAAGATTTAGGGTAAGCAACATTTATTCTTGGAATCAAAATCTATAGAGATAGATCGAAGCAGTTAATTGGAATAAGTCAAAATGCATATCTTGATAAGATCTTGAAGAAGTATAGAATGGATAATTCCAAGCGTGGTCTCATTCCTATGCAAGTGCACACTGACTTAAATAAAACACAAGGTGCTACTACATCTGAAGAGATAAAGCGTATGCAAAATGTTCCTTATGCTTCGGCTGTAGGTTCTATTATGTATGCTGTGAGATGCACAAGACCTGATGTTTCGTTCGCGCAAAATATTACAAGCCGATTTCAGCAAAATCCACGTGAAAGTCACTGGACTGCTGTGAAAAATATTCTTAAGTATTTAAGACATACTAAGGATACGTTTTTGGTTTATGGTGGAAATCTTGAAGCTACTGAGCTGCAAGTTAATTGTTATTGTGATGCTGGATTTGAAACCGATAGAGATGACACTAAATCTCAAACTGGGTATGTTTTCGTTTTGAACGGAGGCGCGGTAGTATGGAAGAGCTCCAAACAAACTACTACTGCACAATCTGCCACAGAAGCCGAATATATTGCTGCTTCTGAAGCTGCAAAGGAAGCTGTTTGGATGAGGAAGTTTATTGGAGAACTTGGTGTAGTTCCTACCAATGAAGAACCTATAAAGATGTATTGTGACAATTCAAGTGCAATCATCATAGCTAACGAACCAGGAGTTCAGAGAGGCGCCAGAAACTATCAAATGAGATATCACTATGTTCGAGAATGTATCGAATTAGGTGAGATTGATCTAGTTAAAGTTCATACAGATAATAATCTAGCAGATCCTTTTACGAAGGCTCTACCTGGTAAAAAGCTTACTCAACATGCTAGGAGCATGGGACTTCGTCCTGCTAGTAGTTTCATGTAATCTGTTTTAGTATTTGGATAAAGGATATTGTTAAACAATATTTATTTTATGAATTGAAGTATTGGATATATTCGTTTTCTTTAATATTTATTGGTCCTATTTTTGCATGTTTTAATCCTTGAATAATATGTTATTCTAAATTGTCTATGTCGATTAATTATATGGGAATATACTTAAATTAAGACATATACGAGAGATGGTAATATTCGTAGAATATGTAAGAACGGTTCACCAACTCATACGATATCCAAAAGTTGTATATTGGACATCTCCTACTAACAAGTCAATCACTTTATGGATCGGCGTCTTTAAGTGAAACTTGTAAATGATTTACATTACTAAATCCTTTGACTTGAGATGCAAGTAGGTCTTATATATGTGAATGGTACCTTTTGCTAGAGTTCTAACGCTATCCTGAATAAGGTAGTAATAAAGACTATAGTCATTTGTACCTTGAAACATGTAAGAGGCACGTGTAGTCAAGATAGAATTTGTTCATTCAACTAAGATTGAAGAATAATAATACTGGGCCCCTCGTTAATTAATTAGATGTTTGTATGGCCATACCCAATGGTAATCTAGATTTGTCTCGATTAGATTGGTAATCTATATTAATTATGTAATGCGAGAAACAGAATAGTTAAAATGGAATGACTTTGATCCATATCCATTATTAACATGGCATTTGAGAAACAAAGGGATTGTAAATGTTTAGGTCATTTAAATGTTTTTTATGGAAAACTACACTCGAGAACTTCCGGGAGCATTGGCGTGTTGCTAGACGCTAACCAATGTTATTATATTAAATTATTGTACATGTCCAAGTGGGAGCTGAGTGAATATGTACACGTAAATAATATATGTCCGGAAGTCGTCCCGAGCCTAAGGAGACGCACGCGTTAATACGTAAAACAATTATACATTAATAAATTATGTGTAATATATTAATTAGTGATATCTATTGTAAACGTTAATTAATTAGTTAGTTAACGAGATTTTACAAACGATAGTTAAATGTTAACTATAAGAATTAATATATATATATATAACAAATATAAGACAATTTGTATAATAGTCAAATTGCATTATTATTCCTATTTGATATAGGACAGTGACAAACCACCGACTAATAGTATGTATATATATAGAGAATGGCCTTTGCCATTAAAAATATAGTTTTTCCCAACGGCAAAAGAAAGAAAATCGATTTGCATATCTATTGGTTGGTTTGGTTTTTTACGATAATACAATACACTAGGTTGGTTGTTTTATATTTACTTGATTTAAGAAATCAAGTATTTAATAGTTGTATCACTATAAGTACTAGCATACTTAATTGTTTGCTATAACGTTTAGTGTACGTATTCTTAGAGAGATCATACTTTGATCTTTATTGGTGGTTCGATAAAGGTGTTTAATCCATCGCTAAAAGGTACGTGTTTCTTTATCGTTTATGTTAATTACTTGTCTATACGTGATCCTATATTCCGCTGCGTACTCGTGATTATTAATGTGTTAATGTGATAAAAGATTTTTATAAATTCCAACAAATGTTACGCGTGTATTCATGAAAGTATTATTGTCAACTAAAAGACGAATATTAAATTAAGCGTATGCTCTAACCAAATTGGCTACATGCCCCACAGTACCACACAAAATAAGTGCCGATAGTAATGTAACTAATGAATTAGTGCATATGAGGGACAATAATAATGGAAAGAATGGGGCATGCGTTACCGAAAGTCCTGGTGATCATTTTCTCTTAACACACGTACAGATAAGATGTAGCTGTTTAGTTCAACGTATATGTATATATCAGTGGGACTTCTGCCGTTGCCATACTTATGTAGTTTTATGTGAATCTGTTGAATATAGTTTCCTAATAGTTAGCATTTTGATTAGATTTCTTTCTTTATTGTATGGTAAGTGTGTCGAGTGGGCTTGACTCGAGTTTGTAACCGACCCCTCACCTATAAAAGGAGGTGAAGGGGTGATGCACAAAACACACCGATCTTCTATTCTTTCTTGTAACGATTTATATCAATAAAGTAATTGTTCGTTACCTTTGTAGTATTCGTTCTTCTGGGTTTAGTTTGTAACAACTCTGCGATCTTCTTCTAAAGGTTCTAGGGTTCCGCATATCGATCTTCAGGTTTGTTTGTGTCGATTCTAACAAGTGGTATTAAGAGCCGCGGGTTTTGTGGTCTTGGAGATCGGTGCTAGATCAAGAAGGTTTCGTGAAGAAAAGAGGTTCGGGTTTTGTCGAATCGGATTTTATTGGAGTTGCAGGTACGGCGTGTGGAAGAAGACGATTGATTTTTTTAGAGTGAAAAAGTCAATTGGAGGGCACGTGGGTAGTAATAAAGAAAAAGTAACATTAATCTGTTATTGCTTTTTGTTATCACGTGGGTAGCAAATACAATTGGTGTTATATTGAGAAAAAAAACAAAAAATCTTGTTAATGTTCGTTTTTTATTAAAACGGATAGTGGAGGTTATTTTTTTTTACCAAGTTGTATTTGTGAAAGGTTCTTGTTGCGGGTTTCTGTGGTTCAAGTTTGATCGTTGTTTGCTTGGGTTTTCAAGTTTACGATCGGGTTTGCTTGTACGTGATCGAGGTTTAGGGTTATTCTAATTAATTCGATTTGCAAGAAGATATTTTTACGCAACAAGGGGAAAGAATATGTCGTCGATAGCGAAGTTCCACGTTGAAAAATTAGACGGGTCTAATGACTTCGGGTTGTGGCGTGTGAAGATGCGGTATCTATTAATTAAACATGGTTGGCAGGTTGCGTTAACTCCTTTCCCGGATACCATGACGGACGCTGAAAAGACTGCGACGTTGAAGACGGATGTCTATAAGAAAGCACACAGTGCCTTACTCTTGTGCTTTGATAACAAGGTGTTGAGGGAAGTCAACAAAGAAAATTCTGCTGCGGGGGTTTGGTTAAAGTTAGAAACTTTGTAAATGATAAAGTCTTTAGACAATAAATTGTACTTGAAGAAGAAGCTGTTCACTTTCTACATGCATTCAGGTAAGAAACTAACTGAACATATAGATGAGTTTAATAAGTTGATCGGTGACTTGGAGAACATAGATGTTGATATTGATGACGAAGATCAGGTACTCATGTTACTTACATCATTACCGTCCTCGTATGATAACTTTGAGGAGACATTGCTTTATGGAAGGGAGTCGCTCACTTTGGAGGATGTATTGTCCACCCTCAATTCACAGGAGTTGAAGAAGAGGATATATGAAAAGGATGATGGTGATGGGTTATTTGTAAGGGGGAGGTCGGAGCATCGGGCTAATCAAGGACGTGGTAGTTCGCGATCAAAGTCAAAACGTAAAGGAACTTATAAACTGAAGTGTTACATATGCTATTCTGTTGATCACATTAAGAAAGACTGTCCAAAATGGAACAAGAAGAAATCAACGGGCTTTGTCAACAAGAATGCAAAACAGGACACTGGTTCGTATTCTAAGGGTTATGAAAATTGCGATTTGTTGATGGCGGTGAGTGAGGAAAGGTTCTTAGAGTGGATCATGGACTCTGGTGGTTCCTATCACATGACGCCTAGGAGGGACTTCTTGTTTGATTTTAAGGAGCTTGATGGTGGTATAGTTTTGCTCGGTGATAATAGAGCATGTGCCATCAAGGGGACAGGAAAGGTGAGAGTACAAATGAAAGATGGTTCAAATTTTTTGCATGAGAATGTGCGTTACATTCTCGAGTTGGAAAGAAATTTTTTATCTTTGGGCACTCTGGATCGAGAGGGCTATACCGTGAAGTTGCAGAATGGAAGAGTAAAGGTGATCAAGGGTTCTTTGATGGTTTTATCAGGAACTTTGAAGGAAAATTGTGTGTACTCCTTGGATGGCTGGGCTGAATCAGGCGAATCTAGTCTTGGTATAGAAGAAAAGGAAAGTCTTGCACAGGTGTGGCATAAATGCCTGAGTCACATTAGTGAAGCAGGCTTGCATGAACTCAAAAGAAGTGAGGTGCTGTGGTAGAAAGGTCTAGGTAAGCTAGAATTCTGTGAAAATTGTGTTCTTGGAAAATCGACCAGGGTAAGTTTTGGTCGAGGTAAGCACACAACAGAGGGAGTTATAGACTATGTCCATGCGGATCTCTGGGGTCCTTCTCAGGTGGAATCGATGAGTGGTTGCCGGTACTCTTATCGATTGTTGATGATTATTCGAGCAGGTTTTGGGTTTATTTTCTTAGACACAAGAATGAGGCGTTCAACAAGTTCAAGGAGTGGAAGTAGTTGGTAGAAAACCAGACAGGTAAAAGACCGAAGAAACTTCGAACGGATAATGGTTTGGAGTTTTGTAATCAGGAGTTTAATAACTTGTGTAAGGAGAGCGGGATAGCAAGACATTTGACAGTTGTTGGAACTCTGCAACAGAATGGTCTAGCTGAACGAATGAACATGACGCTCTTGGACAAGGTTAGGTGTTTACTGATTCAATCTGGTTTGCCAGAATCATTCTGGGCTGAAGCAACGGTGACGGCAACATATCTGATCAATAGGTCTCCATCTACATCATTGGAGAAGAAGACTGTCACACCCCACCATGGCGGAATATGGGACGCGACGTATGGATATCGTCACAACAAATGGTGTCTCTATAGAGAAAACTAAAATGCAAATATAATGTCATAAATGGCGACACAAATGTCATGACAATATCTCAACCAATGCAGGAGTCTAGGTAAGTAGGTAACAGTCCTACCCCTTACCCAAGACAAACAATTAACATAATCAAAACAACATATAGGTGCCAACAGCATCACTTATTCAAAACACATAAAAATAAACTAAGAAGGAACGGGTATCTCCTTCTAAATGCAATCCTAATGCATCCAAATCTAGCCACTTCTACCCTCAAGCTTAACCACATTCTCACCTGAAAGAGACACTAAAACACGTCAACATAAAGTTGGTGAGAGTCATAGGTTTAGACTCCAACGCTAAATCAGTTATAAGCTATGAATAACAACCATCAACACAATAACATATGGACAATGTGTTACAAGTATGCATTAACAACTAACATTCAAGATCAATCATTCCAAACCAAATCTAAGGCCCCAACCTTACTAAACGCCATGGTACCATAGATGATCACACTATGTACCTATCCCAAGGCCCCGCCTTATCATTATCCATTGGTCCCATAGATGATCACACTATGTACCTCTCCAATCCAAATCATACACAAACAAGAATCACATAGCAGTTAATCACATAATGTACACACAAGTCCATCTCAAACCTTAAAAACATTCACAACATCAATTTATAAATAACTCAACACAGTGTCTCTTCCATCCCATCTGGAAGTCAAAATTAATAGTAAACATGAGACTATGAAATTCACCTGATTGAGCTTCTCCAAAAGTCCTCGCACTAGCAAAAAGCTACAAAACCAAAAACACATAATCAAAACATAATCCAATCACTAAGATGGCTCATCAACCTATGATGGACATCTAACCTCCTCCTATACAAATACCTCATTTAAATGCTCTAAGAATCTCATTACACCCTTCTATAAAGCCCTTAACTCGTTTTACTTCATAACACATCCCGTTAACATTTTATCAAAAACAGTCACAGTTTTAGGTCTCCAAACTATAAGTCAAACGCCCACCTAAACATACCAATGATCTCTGTAAAGGGAATATTTATGCCCTTACATATGTTAGCTAACACTTCCCACTTGCCCTAACCTTAAAGCTACTGTTAAGGCCTCGATATATATATATATATATATATATATATATATATATATATATATATATATATATATATATATATATATATATATATATATATATATATATATATATATATATATATATATATATATATATATATATATATATATATATACTTTTGTCATTCCAGATTTACTGATTTTAAACATACAAAAAGTTTGTTACAATTAGGGGGTCTTACCCTAAACCACAACCTTAGACCAAGTGCAGATACTTACTACAATATATAAACCATCTCTCATGTTCGTTAGAAGATCCCAATGCAACCCTAAGTACCCCAAACAACTCAAAACTTAAAAAGAAAACAGGCTGAATTCAGAACTGTTTTGACCTCCGACTGTTGTAACCTGTTTTTGACCCACTTGCCGACCTCCAATTTAGTTCTCGTTTCTTGCATTGGAAAGCCACTTCAATTACCTTTTCAGGGATACTTGGATCGCAAAATAAGAGTTTATATAACTCCCGATATGATCAAAACAATTGACTCAAAATTCTGCCCAGTTTTTATAAAAACGGGTTTAACTAAATTAACCTCATTAATTAACCCTAATCCCACTAATTACAAGCCCTAATTTATGTAATCATTATGAACTCATTATTATAACATTAATTTACTGTTTTTAAATTAAACCCTAACCTAAATCCATCATAAGATGATGTACACATGATTAAAAACAAATTAAATGAAAAGGGATTAAAGGTTTTTACCTTAAAATTAATGAAAGATGAAATTTTTGAAGAAACCCTAAATCCTCCATTGATGAACTCACGTGTGTTTTTTTTCCCAGGGATTATGAAGTGTTTTGATAGTAAAAATCCTTATATGTTTATTTGTTACCCAATCCTAGCCCAACCCAAACACTTTCCCCTATTTTCCTTTTTCCCCTTCTTCTTTGGTGCGTCTAAACCGACCCAAACACCCCTTAAATTCGTTTTTTTTATTTTTATTATTTAATATTATATTATTAATATTACCTTAATTTATTTCAGCTCCTAAAGCTTCCAAAACCACAAAACCGTAAAACTAGTCAAATTTACGCGTTTTACCGTAAAAGACGTAAAATATACACTTTTAAAAAAAATCTCAAATTTTGAAATAAAATTTATAACCAAGTCCTAAATGACTTAAAACCATCCCGAAAAATATTCATATGACTAATTACCTCATCCGAGCCTCCAAATGCTAAACCGTAAATCGTAAAAATACGATTTTCTATAATACATATACGTATACTTAAAACCACCAAATAACACCATCTCACTTCATAGTCACTACCATGTGAACTCATGAACATGAAATCATCACACATCGTTTCATTCACAAGGTACCCCGTACCGGAAACGATATCCAAACCACAATCTATACACACCAATAAGTACATAAACACGTAAAGACACGCAACTAGCACAAAATAAAACTAAGTGACGAACCTCAAAACCAGGTTTGTCACATCACTCCCTCCTAATAGAAATCTCGTCCTGAGATTTACTCCTTAGGATCAAACACACAAACAACAAATCACATGAGGATACTTGTTCTAAACGAACTCCTCTCATTTCCACGTGAACTTCAGTTCAAGTTTCAAAATACCACATATACAAACCAAAAATAATTAAACTCATTGCCAAACTCTTGACCTCACAGTTAATAAATCTCACAGATGACTCTTTGATAAATACAAAGACTCTTATTAATACAAGTCCCGAATAACCGTACATGCAAAATACATTCTCAAACAACCTTTACCAATCTCAATACATGAAATGTATCATATATACAACTCATTTCCCCCAGGTAATTCTATGCTCATAAGCTAATGGTCCGATCTTTCCAAAGATCATAAATAGACCTACAAAACTCTACATCAACTCTTCTATTTTACCAAAACATACCACCCGTTACTATGGGTGAAACTCCCTACATAACTTTGTCACTAACTCTAGTGGTTTCCTCCTTTTCTACATAGCATCCCTTGTTGCTCTCATCCTTTCCACAACATCATTACCACATTAGTAGCCTCTTTTACCAATTCTAGTCCACAATAAGGACAACTCACCCTATCCTTTCATATAGTGCCTCAAATGGCATTTATCGACTTCTAGTATGATACCTATCATTATATGAAAACTCAGCCACCGCTAAAGAGTTTCCTAACTCCCTCTAAATCAATCACTCATGCCCTTGGTGTAACTCCTAAGATTGTATAAATATCTCACTTGTCCCTCCTTTTCCAGTCAGCTGGATATACTCATATCCAATCATGTTCATCAACCCCCTTTAGTCCGTACGCAATCCTTCCAACTTCTCAACTATGTGACTTCCCATTCCTCTTGAATTATGAGATGAATTAGTCAGTCTATCGACTATCACCTAACTCTCGTCGTACTTATTCCTCCACCCCTTTATGTATCCCTTTCACCAACTTCGTCCTTACATCGCTCTTTCTAAGTTACTCCTATCTATGTAGGAAGTATAGTCTACGTCCCTTTCTCCATATGATTGTCCAAGCCACGCAACATACATGTTGACGCGTTCTCTGATTTAGACAACTCAACTCGTGCAACCTACATCCTTCATCCAAACCACCCTAATACGTCATCCATATAGTTCAAGTTCGTCTCAGCTTCACTTCATTCTTCTTATTCCATGTCTCATCAACCATGCTTGCCTTTCCCAGATGGTACTTGGCCTTGCAATTTTCTTTCACCACTTAACTCCACCCATCACCTTTGTCAAATGTTCAATCAAGATGATTGAGTATGTGTTGGATACGTTCATGATCCGTATAGATCATTCTCTACGTCTCGTACACCAAATGCCTCTAGCATTCTAGGCAGATATAACAGTCCAGTTCCACTAACTAAGTCTATCCAGTTCTTCCAAATCTTCAGTTCCTTCAACGTATAAGCGATCTCCTTTCTTTGTCGTCCTCGTACGCGTCCAAATCCTTGCTCCACGTATCGTCATGCTTTGCGAATTCATCCAGTCCTTCCGATAATGCCAAGATCGGCTCATTATCCAATCCACTTCTTCAGCCTCTAAAATGCTTCCTCATCCTTCTTCACTTCGCCCCTTGCTGGTTCCATGATATGCCATCATCTCTAACTACTCATCATGGTGAACTTAATACTAAAACTCATACTCGAAAATCTCACGTATAACTCCACTCCAAAACCAACACATAATTCGCCTCACTCTCTGATAGGTGTGAGAACACCCATCCTTTTACCACTTATTTCTGGCTAAAACAAGACCAAAACACGTATTTAATATCATTTGTTTGGAATTATGCGTGGTTTTTGTGTTTATTGTGTTTTCAGAGTCAACCGGATGAATATTGAAGAAAACATGGTATTGCACGGGTTTTATCGAAGAAAAAGACTCAAGACGAAGTCTATTGTCCAAGAGATGCAAAAGATTTGAAGTCATTGTGCCTATTTGAAGATTTATCGAAGAATAGAGCCAAAGTTGGAAGATTCATATATGTCGAAGAACTCGAGTCTATTAAACAAAAGATTATAAGACGAGTCAGAATTATTCACCGACACTTCTCAAAATCCAAAGTCGGAAACGTTTATTTAAAGAAACGTAAAGACTAAAGAAGAAAGAAGAAAAGGAGCCCATTCACAAAGCCCACAAGAGACGCCTATATATAGGATCCCACTTCACAATTTTGGAGCTAGTTAGTCTTAGTTTTTCATTTTTTTCATTCTCTCTAGTTTTAGAGAGAGAAAGTTCTCAACTTTCTCTCACTAGGATTTTTCTTTTCTCCATTTTTACCTTTTCAAGTTTTAAGCTTTTTGTATTTTGGATTTCACTAATCTAATTCAAGTTAAGCTTTTTGTTCCTTTATCTATTCCTACCTTTCTTTATTTTATTTTGATCTTGATCCGAAAAGTTCATGCTTGATTCGATTGGTTCTCAAGTCGTGTTGATTTTGATGTTTCGTGATTAAGAGGTTGATCTTTATATTCCTACATAAGCTCTCCTACGTTTAAGCTATAAGCTTTTGATGCTTATTAGCTTCTTTGTATTTTCGGCTTATTCATTTTTAAGCTTTGTTTTAAGAAGTTTTCGTATTTGATGTTTGGTTCATTAAGTCTCGGATATTAGATTTCAAAAGTTAACGAATTTGTGCTTATTTACTCTTTGAGAAGTTTAAAAATGCTTATTTGATTACTGCTTATTGGATTAAGCTTATTTACTTTTGGACGCCTTTGCCATCTCAGTAGGTTTTACTTGCTACGATCGCTTGAGTGCGATCGGTATGTCCCTTCCCTGGTACGATCCACGCCCACGATCTCTTACTTCTATCTGGGTTGCGATCGGGTCTCTTGTCCCTGCTTCGATCGCTTTGAGTGCGATCAGTTGTTACGATCTGGAACCACGATCAAGACCACGATCACTAGCTGCGATCGTGGTTGCGATCTGTTAGTAAGATCCCCCCATCGTACTGGAGAGTACGATCCATCTCCTTGGTATCATCGCATTGAGTGCGATCTGGTGAACACGATCCATCGTGTTGTGTTGGATACGATTGCGTTGCGATCTAGATTACTTTTGAGTACGATCGCATTACGATCGGACTCAGGTCTGTGTTTTGTTTTTGCTTAATTTTGCAAATCTACTTTTTCCCACTCTTTTACTTAGTTTATTTAAAACTTGTTTTTAAGTTTTTGAATTGTTAAGTTTTAATTTCCAAGGTTGCACGATCTTATTTGTAGTTTATTTTTAAGACTTCTATTTTTCTCAACGACAATTTTAATTACTTGCATTTAGTTTAAAACTTAGATAAACGAAACCAAACCCCGTATTTGTAACCAAGAACAATCATTCCACTTAGAACCGTGATCAATTCGAGGAGATACCGAGAACAAATCTGAACCCAATGAAAACAAAAGTATCAAATGGCGCCGCCGCCGGCTCTTCTCGTTAAGATTACTAGTTTTTTGTGAGAACTTGGATTTTGGGATCCGTTCACCGTGAACGTTACCTTTTCCATAAAAGTTTTCAAAAAACCCTAAAAATATAAAATTTTCAAAAATCCTAAAAAGTAAAAAACCATAAAAACCAAAAATATTTCTTTTTTGCCTTGTTAGTTCTTTTTGTAGGTGCATGCGTACACGATCGACGTCTTATCAAGAGCCCGAGCCTCTCGAAGACTTAGACATGGCCGGTGTACAAAACAATAACAATCCACCTCTCAACAACAATAATAACAACAACAATAACAACCCACCTCTCAACAACAATAATAACAGCAACAATGAGCCTCTACCAGACAATCGCCCGATGATTGAACTTCTACAAGCACATGTAGATGGCAACAATGATCCAATTGCCATACCCGCGATTGCAGCCAACGATTTTGAGCTCAAATCCGGCTTTATTCAGATGGTCTCTGCTCAACCATTCTTGGGGCGTACCATTGATGATCCACATGACCACATTAAGAGATTCCTGCACCTCACGAATACGGTCAAATTCAATGGTGTTCCACAAGAGGTAATCCGTTTACAATTTTTTCCTTTCTCCTTAGAGGGACAAGCCCGGCATTGGCTTGCTAAGGAACCGCCACAAAGTATTCTGACGTGGACGGATTTGGAGACCAAGTTCATAAATTACTTTTTCCCACCCTCTCGTACTACCGCTTTGCGGAATGAAATCATCAATTTTGAACAAAAGTACGATGAGTCTTTTAGTGAATCTTGGGACCGTTTTAAAGACCTTTTGAGAAAGTACCCACAACATGGTTTTACCAAAGTGCACCAAATTAATACTTTTTATAATGGTTTAAGCATGAATGACCAAGATTCACTAAACAGTGCCTCGGGGGGTAATATTTTGGTTAAGACTTCCAATGCTGCTTGGGATATTATTGAAAATAAGTCTCGTGTGCAAACCAAGAGTGTTCGGACCAATGTCGCTAGTGCTATTACTAGTGACAGCGACAAGCGACTTGACAAAATCACTACGCTTCTTGAATCGCTTGTTACCCACACCGCTAACAACACCAACATCATCAACGCTAAAAACGCTCACGACGCTCAAGTCAATGCTGTTAGCCAACCATGTGAGATATGCGGGGGTCCTCACTCTTACACCACTTGTACTGCCACCCAAGACTACCCTTCTGAGAATGTGAATGCAGCATACGGTACCTATCCTCCGGCCGCTTATCAAGCTCGTCCTCAAGGTGACCGCAACTTGCTTAGCTACCGCTCGAACAACTATCTTTCCCCACCCGGTTTTCCTCCTAACAACCCCAACCAACAACAAAACCTCAATCACCCTCCTCAACAACAACAACAACCTCGTGCACCATACATACCACCTCAAAGAAACAACCAAGTTTACCAACAACCTGCTTATCAACCACCCGCCTACAATGCTCCTCCCGACCAACCCACCGCATTAACTCAAGATATTGGAACCTACATGAGGACTAATGATGTGATCGTGGACAATCTCTAGCGGGAAGTGCTCAACTTGAAAGCAGACATGGTGAAACAAGGGAACGATCTGCGAGCTGATATGAGAAACACTTTGGCAAGTCAAACGAATGACTTAAGGAACATGATGGCCAGTTTCTTCCAAGGTAATCAAACCTCTTCTTCGGGTACTCTTCCAAGTAACACCATTGCGAATCCAAGAGGGGAGATGAAAGCAATCACCACTCACAGTGGTAATGGTACCAAGGAACCCGAGCTTCCTATACCTCCACCGGTGATTGTGACTAAGGAGAACGAGTCACCTGCTCCTATTCCTCATCCTTCTACTTCCCCAATTTCTCCACCTCTTACTTCTACCCCTCCTCCACCCAAGGATGTGAGTGATCCTATTCTCCCAAAGACTTCCTCTTCTTCCGATATACCTTATCCATCTAGATTAAGGAAAGAGAAGCTCAAAAGCAAGGACGATATTCAGGTTTCGAACTTTCTCAAAATGTTTAAACAACTGAATTTCAACATCTCCTTCGCTGAGGCTCTCGCTCACATGCCCAAATATGCAAAAATGTTCAAAGATCTTCTTAGTGACAAGGAGAAGCTTCTTGATATTGCTAACAACCAACTTAATGAGAATTGCTCTGCAGTGCTCTTAAGGAAATTGCCAACCAAGCTTGGTGATCCGGGTCGTTTCTTAATCCCTTGCAACTTCCCGGGAGTAGAGAATTGCATGGCCCTAGCCGATCTAGGTGCTAGTATTAACTTAATGCCGTTAAGTGTCTGGAAGCAATTATCTCTCCCTGAGCTAGTCCCCACCAAAATGACTTTGGAATTGGCTAACCGTACGGTTGCTTATCCAGTGGGGATAGTCGAACACGTCTTTGCAGGAGTCGACAAATTCACTTTTCCTACCGATTTCGTTGTCGTTGACTACGACATGGACCCTCGTGTGCCATTGATCATTGGTCGTCCATTCTTGAGGACCGGTCGCACTCTCATCGATGTTGAAGCCGGTGAGCTTATCATGAGAGTGGGTGACGATAAAATTGTCTTCAACATGGGAAAGCTTTCTAAACAGCCTTATTCCAACGAGAGTGTTAATTGTATTGATGTTCTTGATGAGGCTTGTGAAGAACACTTCAAAGATGCTTGTAAAAGTATTCCTACCTCTCTTCCCAATGTTGAGACCGTTTCCTCTATTGATTCATCACTATCTCTATTTGGAGAAAGTGATTTCCTTTGGAAAGATTTGGAAGCCGCCATGGGAGATGTGAACTTCGCTAATGACGATTCTCCCACCGATTGGGATGAAGATCTTCGCCTCATTGAGAACCTTCTTAAAGAAGACAATATTTCCCCACCATCTCCCACGGTTATTGCTATCGATGCTCCGACTTTGAAAACGCCTCCCATCGAAAATCCTCCGGATTTAGAACTTAAGGAGTTGCCGCCTCATCTCGAGTACGTGTTCCTTGAAGATAAGAAGAAGTCGCCCGTCATCATTGCTAAGGACTTGAAAGAAGAAGAGAAATCTCGCCTCATCGCTGTGCTCAAAGATCATAAGAAGGCAATTGCTTGGAAAATTTCCGATATCCGCGGAATTGATCCGAACTTTTGTACTCACAAGATTCTCATGGAAGATGACTTTAAACCCGCAATCCAGAGCCAAGGAAGGGTTAATCCTCGCATTCATGACGTCATCAAACAAGAGGTTATCAAACTTCTCGATGCCGGCTTGATTTACCCTATCTCGGATTCGCCATGGGTAAGTCCCGTGCATTGTGTGCCCAAGAAGGGCGGAATAACCGTTATTCCCAATGAACACAACGAGTTGATTCCCACTCGTCTCGTTACTGGGTGGAGAGTTTGTATTGACTATCGCAAGCTCAATGATGCCACGAGAAAAGATCACTTTCCTCTTCCTTTCATGGATAAATGCTCGAGCGTCTTGCGGGTAATGACTATTACTGCTTCTTAGACAGTTTCTCCGGGTATTTTCAAATTCCCATCGATCCCAAAGACCAAGAAAAGACCACATTCACTTGTTCCTATGGAACATTTGCCTACAAACGTATGCCTTTTGGTTAATGCAATGCTCCTGGGACGTTCCAAAGGTGTATGATGGCTATCTTCCATGACATGGTGGAAGACACTATGGAAGTATTCATGGATGATTTCTTGGTTTATGGCGATTCATTCTCTGCTTACCTTGCTAATTTAGAACGTATGCTTAAGCGGTGTGAAGATAATCGCCTTGTTCTTAATTGGGAAAAATGCCATTTCATGGTAAAAGAAGGCATCGTGCTAGGACACAAGATCTCTAAAGCCGGTCTTGAAGTAGACCGTGCTAAAGTCGATGTTATTTCTAAGTTGCCTCCACCTTCAACCGTGAAGGGTGTGAGAAGTTTCCTTGGTCATGCGGGCTTCTAACGCCGTTTCATCAAAGATTTTTCTAAAATCGCTCTCCCAATGACCCACCTCTTGGAAAAAGATACTCCTTTTATCTTTTCCAATGAGTGTATTGAAGCCTTCAACTTGCTTAAGGATAAGCTTACTAAGGCACCCGTCTTGGTTACCCCTAATTGAGAGCTGCCTTTCGAGTTGATGTGCGATGCTAGTGACTTTGCTATTGGAGTGGTTCTGGGACAAAGAGTGAACAAATACTTCCAACCGCTCCATTACGCTAGCAAGACAATGACGGGGGCCCAATTGCATTACACGACAACCGAAAAAGAGCTTTTAGCTGTTGTCTATGCCTTTGAAAAGTTCCGCCCCTATATTGTCCTTTCCACCACAATCGTTTATACCGATCATTCCGCGTTGAAGTAATTGTTGACTAAACAAGATTCTAAACCAAGACTTCTTCGCTGGGTTTTGCTACTCCAAGAATTTAAAATTGAAATTCGTGATAAAAAAGAGCTTAAAACCTAGCCGTGGATCATCTCAGTAGACTTGAGGATCCTTACCAAGGGGATCATCCGAACAAAGAGATCAATGACTATTTTCCCCTGGAGACCTTAATGTCTATCAAGTCGACTTCTGATGAAACCCCGTGGTTTGCGGACATTACAAACTACTTAGCGGGTGGAATTCTCGTTGACGGGCTATGATACAAGCTTTTTGTATAGGGTTCAGATTAGTTCTCGGTATCTCCTCGAATTGATAACGGCTCTAAGTGGAATGATTTGTTCTTGGTTAATAAAAAGGTGTTGGTTTGTTTATACTAAAGTAAGTGTCGAAGAGTAAAATTAAAGCTTTAAAAGATTAAACTAAAAAGACGAGTTTAAAAATAAATGCTTGAAAACTTAACGACAAATTTAGAAAAATAATTGAACACTAAATAAAACTAACTCTCGGAAACTTTTGTAAAAACATGAACTAAACCCTTCGGAAAACAAAATCGAAACATGATCGGAATGTTGGAAACAACTCAAATCGGAATATCACTAATGGTCCAGATCGAAATATATTCCGATCTGTTGATCGCAATGTGTAATTGTCACCTTGTCGGAATGATTTGATCGAAATGGGTCAATCGGAATAACTAAAAATCCCCAATCGGAATAATTGGAAAAATGCACTGATCGGAATATTTGAAAATAGGCAGCAATCGGAATGTATCAAAATCACCACAATCAGAATAATAGTACGAGATTCAAATCGGAATAAATTTAAATGAGCCAAAATCGGAATGTTTGAAAAACCCTACAATCGGAATACACTAAACCCTTTTCCAATCACACGATCGGAATAAGGGGTGCTGCTGGTCGGAATACACAAATCGGAAAGGGGTTTATAACCCTTTCCGATTACCCTCTTTGATCCGAAAATTAAGCTAGTGTAATAAGCTATTTGGAATAAGCTAACACCCAAACTAGGACGAATCTAAAATGAAACGGACTAAATAAGCACTAGAAACAACTTATCCAAACTTTTAAATAAGCAAACTTATAAATCGAATGATAAAAAGATGACCTTTTTAAGAAAACTTATAAAAAGTAAATAAGTTAAACATGTAATAAGCCAATAAGCATAAGAATCTTAAAGCTTAATCAAATGAAAGCTTATGTAGGAACAAAAAGATTAACTTTTTAAGCACAATAACATTAAGAACAACACGGATCAAATGTATTTTGCACCATAAGTTAACTAAAATCAAGAAAGGTAGAATGAGATTAAAGAATAAAAGCTTGAATTTAAACTTGATTAATGAAAAACAATACAAAAGTTTAATCTTGAAAGAAAGAAAGATGAAAACTAGTGAGAGAAAGTTGAGAACTTTCTCTCTCTAAAACTAGAGAGAATGAAAAAACTAAAAACTAACTAAAACTAAAAACTAGCTCCAAAATGGTGAAGTGAAATCCTATATATAGGCGTGTGGTGGTGGGGTTGTTTATGGGCTTTGGTTTTGGGCTTCTTTTCTTCTTTCTTCTTTAGTCTTTACGTCTCTTTAAATAAACGTTTCCGACTTTGGATTTTGAGAAGTGTCGGTGAATAATTCCAACTCGTCTTATAATCTTTTATTTAATAGACTCGAGTTCTTCGACATATATGAATCTTCCATCTTTGGCCCTTTTGTTCGATAAATCTTCAAATAGGCACAATGACTTCAAATCTTTTGCATCTCTTGGACAATAGACTTCGTCTTGAGTCTTTTTCTTCGATAAAACCCGTGCAATCCCATGTTTTCTTCAATATTCATCCGGTTGACTCTAAAAACACAATAAACACAAAAACCACGCATAATTCCAAACAAATGATATTAAACACGCGTTTTGGTCTTGTTTTAGTAAGAAATAAGTGGTAAAAGGATGGGTGTTTTCACACCTATCAGGCTAACATCCCAACAAAAGAAGAAGTTCTTCAAGGACATTAATACTTACTTTTGGGATGACCCGTATATATTCAAACAATGTGCTGATTTGATTATTCGTCGATGTGTTGATGGACCGACAGCTTTAGAAATCCTTGACGCTTGACTTTAGCACGATCTACTTCAAGACCGGCTTTCGAGATCTTGTGTCCTAGGACGATGCCTTCTTTTACCATAAAATGGCATTTTTCCCAATTCAGAACTAGGCGAGTGTCTTCGCACCGCTTGAGCATACGTTCCAAATTGGCAAGGCACGCAGAGAATGAATCGCCATAGACCGAGAAATCATCCATGAATACTTCCATAGTGTCTTCCACCATGTCATGGAAGATAGCCATCATAAACCTTTGGAATGTCCCAGGAGCATTACATAAACCAAAAGGCATGCGTTTGTAAGCAAATGTTCCATAGGGACAAGTGAATGTGGTCTTTTCTTGGTCCTTTGGATCGATGGGAATTTGAAAATACCCGGAGAAACCGTCTAAGAAGCAGTAATAGTCATTACCAGCTAGACGCTCGAGCATTTGATCCATGAAGGGAAGAGGAAAGTGATCTTTTCTCGTGGCATCATTGAGCTTGCGATAATCTACAAACTCTCCACCCAGTAACGAGACGAGTGGGAATCAACTCGTTGTGTTCATTGGGAACAACGGTTATTCCGCCCTTCTTGGGCACACAATGGACGGGACTTACCCACGGCGAATCCGAAATAGGGTAGATCAAGCCGGCATCTAGAAGTTTGATAACCTCTTGTTTGATGACGTCATGAATTTTAGGATTAACCCTTCTTTGGCTCTGGATTGTGGGTTTGAAGTCATCTTCCATGAGAATCTTGTGAGTACAAAAGTTCGGATCAATTCCGCGGATATCGGAAATTTTCCAAGCAATTGCTTTCTTATGAGCTTTAAGCACAGCGATGAGACGAGTTTTCTCTTCTTCTTGCAAGTCCTTAGCGATGATGACGGGTGACTTCTTCTCTGCTTCAAGGAACGCATACTCGAGATGAGGCGGCAACTCCTTAAGTTCTAAATCCGGAGGATTTTCGACGGGAGGCGTTTTCAAAGTCGTGGCATCGATAGCAATAACCGTGGGAGATGGAGGAGAAGGATTGTCTTCGGTGAGAAGATTGTCAAAGAAATTCATATCTTCATCCCCATCGATAGGAGAATCATTAGTAGCTAAATTCGCATCTCCCATGGTATCTTCAAGATTGTTCCAAAATAAATCACTATCTCCAAATAGAGACAACGATGAATCAATAGAAGACACGGTCTCAACATTGGGAAGAGAGGAAGGAATACTTTTGCAAGCATCAATAAAGTGTGCTTCACAAGCCTCATCCAGAACGTCAATACAATTAACACTCTCGTTGGAATAAGGTTGTTTAGACAACTTTCCCATGTTGAAGACTACTTTATCGTCACCCACTCTCATGATAAGCTCACCGGCTTCAACATCAATGAGAGTGCGACCGGTCCTAAGGAATGGACGACCAACAATCAGTGGTACACGGGGGTCCATCTCGTAGTCGACGACAACAAAATCAGCAGGGAAGGTGAATTTGTCGACTCCTACAATGACATCTTCGGCTATCCCCACTGGATAAGCAACCGTACGGTTAGCCAATTCCAAAGTCATTTTAGTGGGGACTAGCTCTGGGAGAGATAATTGCTTCCAAACACTTAGAGGCATGAGATTAATACTGGCACCTAGATCGGCTAGGGCCATGCAATTCTCTACTCCCGGGAAATTGCAAGGGATAAGAAAACGACCCGGATCACCAAGCTTGATTGGCAATTTCCTTAAGAGCACTGCAGAGCAGTTCTCATTAAGTTGGGTGTTGGCGAGATCGAGGAGCTTTTCCTTGTCGCTCAGAAGATCTTTAAACATTTTAGCATATTTAGGCATGTGAGCGAGAGCCTCAGCGAAGGAGATATTGAAATTCAATTGTTTGAACATTTTAAGGAAGTTCGAAACTTGAATATCGTCCTTGCTTTTGAGCTTCTCTTTCCTCAACCTAGATGGATAAGGTATATTGGAAGAAGAAGAAGGCTTTGGTAGAATAGGATCACTCACATCCTTGGGTGGAGGAGGGGTAGAAGGAAGAGGTGTAGGAGTTGGGGAAGGAGAAGGATGAGGAATAGGAGCAGGTGACTCGTTCTCCTTAGTCACAACCACCGGTGGAGGTATAGGAAGCTCGGGTTCCTTGGTACCTTTACCACTTCGAGTGGTGATTGCTTTCATCTCCCCTCTTGGGTTCGCAACGGTGTTACTCGGAAGAGTACCCGAAGAAGAGGGTTGATTACCTTGGAAGAAACTAGCCATCATGTTCCCCAGGTCATTTGTTTGGCTATCCAACGTATTTCTCATATCGGCTCTCAAATCATTTCCTTGCTTGACCAAGTCTGCCTTCAAATTGCGCACTTCCTCTTGGAGATTTCCCACTATCACATCATTGGTCCTCATATAGGTTGCAACCTCTTGGTGTAATGCAGTGTTGGTTTGGGTAGGAGGAGCATTGTATGCAGGTGGTTGGTAAGCAGGTTGTTGGTAGACTTGATTGTTACGTTGAGGTGGTTGTTGCTGCTTGTGAGGTGGGATGTATGGTTGTCGAGGTTGTTGTTGTTGTTGAGGGCGGTTGAGGTTTTGTTGTTGGTTTTGGTTTTGGTTGTTAGGATTAAAACCAGGTGGTGAGAGATAGTTGTTGGAACGGTAGCTAAGCAGGTTGCGGTCACCTTGAGGTTTTGCTTGATAAGCAGGTTGAGTATAGGTGCCATATGCTGCATTAACATTCTCAGCAGGGTAGTCTTGGGTGGCAGTACAAGTTGTGTAAGAGTGAGGACCACCACATATCTCACAAGGTTGGCTGACAGCGTTCACTTGAGCGTGTTTGGCGTTGTTGCTGTTGTTGTTGCTGACGGTGTGGGTGACAAGCGATTCAAGAAGCGTAGTGATTTTGTCTAATCGCTTGTCGCTGTCATTAGTGCTAGCACTAGCAACATTGGTCCTAACGCTCTTGGTTTGCACACGAGACTTGTTCTCAATGATGTCCCAAGCAGCATTGGAAGTCTTAGCCAATAAATTACCCCCTGAGGCACTATTCAGTGAATCTTGGTCACTCATGCTTAAACCATTGTAAAAAGTATTAATTTGATGTACTTTGGTAAAACCATGTTGTGGGCATTTTCTTAAAAGATCTTTAAAACGATCCCAAGATTCACTGAATGACTCATCGTACTTTTGTTCAAAGTTTATAATCTCATTCCGCAAAGCGGTAGTACGAGAGGGTGGAAAAAAGTAATTGATAAACTTTGTTTCCAAATCCGTCCACGAGAGAATACTCTGTGGCGGTTCCTTAGCAAGCCAATGCCGGGCTTGTCCCTCTAAAGAAAAGGGAAAAAGTTGTAACCTTATAACCTCCTGTGGAACTCCATTGAATTTGACCGTGTTGGTGAGTTGTAGAAATCTCTTGATATGGTCATGTGGGTCATCAATGGTTCGTCCCAAGAACGGTTGAGCTGAGACCATCTGGATAAAGCCTGACTTGAGCTCGAAATTGTTGGCGGCAATTGGTGGTATAACAATTGGATCCGTATTGCCATCGACATGAGCTTGCAGCAATTCAATCATTGGGCGATTATCCGGAAGATGCTCATTGTTGTTGTTATTATTCATGTTGTTGAAAGGCGGGTTGTTGTTGTTATTATTGTTGTTCGGAGGTGGTATGTTATTGTTGTTTTGTACACCAGCCATGTCTAAGTTATCGAGAGGCTCGGGCTCTTGATAAGACGTGGATCGAGTGCGCATACACCTGCAAAAGAACGAACAAAGAAAAACAAAGCAAAAATATTTTTGGTTTTTATGTTTTTTACTTTTTAGGATTTTTGAAAATTTTATATTTTTTAGTGTTTTTGTAATTTTTTATGAAAAAGTAACGTTCACGGGGAACGGATCCCAAAATCCAAGTTCTCACAAAAAACTTTTGATCTTAACGAGAAGAGCCGGCAGCGGCGCCATTTGATATTGTCTCGTTGCTAGGTTCAATTTACTCTCGATATCCTCTCGAATTGACCTTGGTCTTAAGTGGAATGATTTGTTCTTGGTTAATAAAAAGAAGTTTGGTTTGTTTATCTATTTAAAACTAAATGCAATTAATTAAACGTCGAAGAGTAAAGTAAAAGATTTAAATGATTAACGTTGAAAACTTTAAAGATTATGCGAGGAAAATGAATGAACACTTAATAAAAACTAACACTAGGAAACTTTGTGAAAAATAAGAAATTACTTGGAAAAGACTACAAGAAAGTTAGAACGGAACCATGCAAAATAAGTAATCGGAATAAAAAGGAAAAATGTGCACCAATCGGAATGTATTCCGATTGGTGGTGATCGGAATATAGGGGCAAAATGTCAATCGGAATAAGCACATACACCACAATCGGAATATATAAATGTTGCCAAATCGGAATATGAGATTTGAGGCCCAATCTGAATATGCAGCTAGCTAACAATCGGAATATGTGCAAACAATGAACCAATCAGAAAGGGGCAAGTGACCGTCGGAATGCTTGTGTTACCAATCTGAATATCAAAGACCTAATCCGATCACTCGATCGGAATGTGGAGATGGGAGCCGTCGGAATAAGGGACCAATCGGAAAGGGAAGTAACAAACTTTCCTAAAATCAAGGGAATTGGTTAGATGTTGCTCCCGGTCGGAAAAACCAATCGGAAAGGGGATTAAAACCCTTTCCGAAATCTAAGGGATTCAAGCTAAAAGCTAGAAAATAAGCTATTAAGTTGAGCTTATTCCCAAAACTAAATCGAATCAACAAAACCGAATCAAATAAGCACTTTAATCAACTTATCTAACTCGAAATCAAGCAACTTTTTAGATCAAACAATAAAAACATAAACTTTTTAATAAAACTTTTAATAAGAAAAATAAGATGATCATAAAAATAAGCCAATAAGCACAAAAGTCTTAAAGCTTAATCAAATGAAATCTTATAAAATGATCAAAAGATTAACTTTTTAGCATGAAATCAATTAGAACAACACGGATCACATGATAATCACACCAAAATCAATCTTAAATCAAAGAAAAGTAGAATGAGATTAAGAAATAAAAGCTTAAAATAGAACTTTGATTAATGAAATAAGCAATACAAAGATGTTTAATCTTGAAAGATTAAAAGAAAAAGATGAACTAGTGAGAGAAAGTTTAAGACTTTCTCTCTCTAGAAACTAGAGAGAAAAACTAAAAACTAAAAACTAAGTGTGAATTTTTGTGAAGTAAGGGCCTTTATATAGGCGTGTACATGGTGGTGATGGGCTTTTGATTGGGCTTTGATTTGGGCTTCTTTTTCTTCTTTCTTCTTAAGTCTTCATGCGTCTTTTAAATAAACGTTGCCGACTTGGATTTGAGAAGTGTCGGTGAATTATTCCAACTCGTCTTATAATCTATTGTTTTATAGACTCGAGTTCTTCGACATATATGAATCTTCCATCTTTGGCTCTATTCTTCGATAAATCTTCAAATAGGCACAATGACTTCAAATCTTCTGCATCTCTTGGACAATAGACTTCGTCTTGAGTCTTTTTCCTCGATAAAACCCGTGTAATCCCATGTTTTCTTCATTATTCATCCGGTTGACTCTGAAAACACAATAAACACAAAAACCACGCATAATTCCAAACAATTGATATTAAATACGTGTTTTGGTCTCGTTTTAGCCCGATTTAAGTGGTGAAAGGATGGGTGTTTTCACACCTATCAGTTTACTTCAAGGATTTTGCACAAGGTATGTACATATATCTACTGCTGTATGTAGATGATATGTTGATTGCTTGTAAAAGCAAGTCCGAGATCGAATATAACAAGGGATTGCTGTGGAATGAGTTTGATATGTAGGAACTTGGTCCATCTAGGAAGATACTTGGTATGGAAATTGTAAGGGATAGGGGTAACCAAACCCTGAAGGTGTCTCAGTCAGGATATGTGCGGAAAATTCTGAATAACTACAGAGTGGCTAATGGCAAGTCGGTCTCTGTGCCATTGGGAGCACACTTCAAGGTATCTTTGAAGGATTGTCCGTCGAGTGACAGGGACGTGGAAAGAATGAGTAAGGTCCCATATGTGAATGCTGTAGGTAGTTTAATGTACTTGATGGTTTGCACTAGACCGGATATTGCGTATGCTATTAGCATTGTGAGCAGGTATTTGGCGAATCCAGGTAAAAATAACTGGGAAGCGGTGAAGTGGATTTTGAAGTACTTGAAGGGCACGGTCTAATGTATGGTAGAGATCAAGGGAAGCACGTAGATGTTGACGGTTTCATGGATAGCGATTATGCTAAAGACCTAAAAAGGGTAGGTCGATAACCGGGTACGTGTTTATGGTACATGGTTGTGTTGTAAGTTGCAAAGAAACTCTGCAGCATGTTGTTGCATTGTCTACTACAGAGGTGGAGTATATGGCGCTTACGGAAGCTGTTAAGGAAAGCATTTGGATTAAAGGTCTACTAATCGAGCTGGGAATAAAACTAAGGTCAGTGGTTATGAATTATGATAATCAAGGGGCAATTTATCACTCAAGAAATGCTATGTTTCATGAGAGGACGAAGCATATCAACGTGAGGTATCACTTCATCTGGGAGATCGTGGAATCTAAAGAGATTGAAGTGGCAAAGATACACACGGATGATAATGCAGCTGACGCGTTTACAAAGGTGGTTCCAGGTCCGAAGTTCAAGTATTGCATGAACATACTTGGTGTCGGGGCTAACTAGTCTTGTCACTAAGGTGGAAATTGTTGAATATAGTTTCCTAAGATAGTTAGCATCTTGATTAGGTTTCTTTACTTATTGTATGGTAAGTGTGTCGAGTGGGCTTGGCCCGAGTTTGTAACCGACCTCCTCACCCTATAAAAGGAGGTGAGGGGGTGATGCACAAAACACACCGATCTTCTATTCTTTCTTGTAACGATTTATATCAATAAAGTAATCGTTCGTTACCTTTGTAGTATTCATTCTTTTGGGTTTAATTTGTAGCAACTCTACGATCTTATTCTAAGGGTTCTAGGGTTCCACATATCAATCTTCAGGTTTGTTGGTGTCGATTGTAACATAATCCATAGTATCTTCCTATAAGGTTGAAAATCGATGGTAAACACTGACCATGTGCACTCGTTTTGAGTTTTGACTAACCCTTTTGAAAAGACCTAATACCATATAATGAACACTTGCCTCATTGACCATTTCAATGGTAATTTGACGTTTTCGGTGTGGATTAATATATAACAGTGAATGGTGCTCTATAATTGAGTTGGGAGCGGTTGGCGTTCGAGAATGGTGTCGTTGGGAATGATTGTATTACACGGGATAAAACTGTTTTATGACATCAGAACAGTTCTCGTATGGCACCACATCTAATAAAGGAGTGTCAAGTCAAAAGGAAAAACGGTATTATAGGTCCGTATATACTCCCATTTTAGAGTAAAATACATCGTTTGGCCTTATGGTTTACGTTGACTGGCGTCGTTCGTCCCTTGACCAAAAAAGTTGCACCGTTCGGCCTTAACTTTGAAACCTTTTTCGTTGTTTTTCCCTCGATTTAACTGGGTCCACAAATAATATTAAATTGGTTACACACAAGGGTAAACTTGTCCTTTCTAGTTCAAACCTCTATCTTCTTCAAGATTGATTTAAAGACCAACAATTTATTCTCATTTTCCTTAAACACTACAGTATTTTCCTTAAACACTAGTAGTTTATATCATAAACCAAAACCCACAAACTTATATAGTAATTAGTAACACCAACCACTTCATTATATTTTCTAATAAAACAAAACCTTAAAAAAAAATCCCTAAATCAATATTTCATCCATTGTTCATCATTAAAGAGACCAAACATTCAGTTTTTATAAAATTTATTTGGATTAAAAAATTATGCACCAAAGAACTTCGACAAGTTTTCATGTCTGGAATTTTTTTTTTCTGATCTTTTGAAATCTACAAGGACCTTCTTACTATGTTTCGGGTTCAATAATTGGTAGAACTTCTTAAACTCTTTAACTTATGGAATACTCTCCATTGGGAACAAACCTCAGTTATATGAGTCTTCAACAGTCCTAGGCGAACCACTATACATCAATGTTGTTGGTATCCCCACTGCCCCGCCATCACCAAGCGAACCCGACGACACTCCAAGCACACCACATTCGAAAAAATAGATTTTAACCCACAAATCTCATCTAAATCGAGCTAACCTCAACGAGTCAAAACCAGATCTATTCATCATTAAAAAAACAAATCCTACAACCAAACCCAAAACCCACACGATACAACTAATTTTGATACTTACAAGTTCCTAAAATTGAAATAAAACCTAGATGGATCATTGACTCGACTCGCTAGGATGCCATCCTTACGAGGACACGACACCATAACTCACAACCGATTCCTAGCTTGCTCTTTCCATTTATAACTACACCTTCATTCGCCTATTTTGCTCTGTTTCACTACGAAAAACCACCACCAGATTACATCTCATCACCGTTTACTTTAATGGTTTCTTCTATATTGCTACCTCTTCTCCATAACATCGTTCATGCTCTGTTGTTTCAGCTCTGGTGATCTTGCTGCGTACAGCCTTGCATCGAACACCGTATCCCAGCGACATATGAAAATTCTATGGAGGCGGTGTTGTGAGTCCCTTATCAGGCTTTGGGGATCAGCGGCTGTGATGGATGGTTAACTGAGACTGTTGAGTTCTTTAACGCGTTTCTTATGGGAGTTAGAACAGGAGGAAATCTAGAACTGGGTGATTGAAATTGAAATGTGGAATTGAGTGGGGTAAGTGATTGAAATTGATGGGGGAGATGCAAGGTGAAAAGATATGTCTGGTTGCCACAATTGGTGAAAGTATTTGAACTGATTGTAGCAATTCATAAAAAAATTCATTTATTATGTAGTGAAAAGAAGGGTTTAACCCTGTGTAAAATTGAGTTAACACTTGTTTGTGGACCCAGTTAAACCGAGAAACAAACGACAAAAAAGATTTCAAAATTAAGGTCGAGCGGTGCAACTTTTTTGGTCAAGGAACGAATGACATCGGTCAATGTAAACCATAAGGACGGACAATGTATTTTACTCCCCATTTTATTATAGAGAAAATACATTGCAACATTTCTTGGCTGTAGGGGTGTCCATCGGTTGGTTTATTCGGTTAAAATTTATTTTGGGTTAATTTGAAAACCGAACCGAACCATAAACCAAATTTGAATTTGCTCGGCTTTGGGGTTTACCCGAATAACCCAAATAATCTGATTTAAAAAAATATATACTTATATAGATATTTAGCAAAAAAAAGTTATTTCAAATAAAAAATTATTTTTTATACTATGATTATATTTTAATAACCAGTTTATATATAGTTGGATTAAATTAAATTTTAATAATTACTATATGTATTTATAAATCTATAAAAATATATTTGTATAATTCGGTTTTTGGGTTCGATTCCCAAACACATATCCAACTCGTAAACCAAATTTGTAGTTCGGTTCAGTTCGGTTCTGACCCAACACCCGAACTCTATTTTCGGTTCGTTTCTAGTTCGGTTTCGATTCAGTTCGGATAAAGGACACCCTACTAGGCTGGTAAATATGGCGCAAGGCCTTATAGTGCATGAGGGAGAGTGGTGAGTCGTGGGAGTTTTGGCATCGTTAGCCACCAGCCCACCAATCGCCTCACTCTTAGAGAGCGAAGAGCGATTGGGGCCCTAAGATGGTGTTGTCGGGAAAAAGTGTGTCATGTAGGATAAAAGTGTTCATGGTACCAGAAAATAGAGGAGTAGCGGGCCAAAGGAAATGTGGTGTCGTGGGTCTAAATATACTCTGTTAGAAATAAGATTCATATTATCGGGATTTTGATCCGAAGGTCAGGGAGGATAAATGATGTAGATTAAAAAAGAAGTAGCAAAGATAAGTAATTGGATCTGTTGATTCAAAAGAATGCCAGAAACAATTATGCTAATAATCGTTGATTCTGAAGAATACCCGAAAATTAGGTTAAAAAACTTGGCAAACAGCGGCCAATGGTTTAACTTTTATTAAACTGATAACTGTCTTGCTAGGGTTACATCAGATTTATTAAATAACAACAGCAAAAAAGAAAAACCCTAAGAATCCAACGAGCTGGACCGTAGCCCAAAGACAAAGTCCAACTAAAAGTTAAAAAAACATAAATATGTAAAAAAACTGATATTAAAAAGGCTTTTTGGGGCTTGAAAAATCCGAGACCAGCTAAAAGGTGGTTACACTGTCGTCAACCTCCTTTTTCGGACGTTTTGAAAGGTCACGGGCTGAAAACTTATGATGCAAAAGTTATGCCCGTTTTACTAAACCCCTCTTCGTCACGCGATCTTGGGCCTCCTGAAACAAGTCAACCCGTTCTTCGATACTTGGGCCTCCATCATTCCCCCTTGGATAGGAAAAATGCTTCCTCGAATTCCCAGCTGTATCATCATCTAAAGAATCACCATAGTAAGGCAACAAGTGCTTCACATTAAAAACATCAGGACAACGAATATGTCTTAGCAACGTCAAACGATAAACATTTGAGTTCATCTTATCCATAATTTCCACTAGACCAATCTTCTTAGCAGACAACTTATTAAATTCACCAACTGGAAAATGATCCTTAGTCAAAACAGCCCACACAAAGTCTCGCACTTCAAAGTCAACATGTCTCCTCTTTTGATCTGCATCCTGCTTGTACTTCGAATTAGCGCGAACCAAGTTGTCACAAATAGATTTATGAACATCATGAAACCCCTCAACAAAATCCTGCACTTTCTTCGAAACAGACCTAGAAACCTAAGGAGTCATAAGATCAAGAGGACTACGTGGCTGAGCAGAATAAACCACCTAGAATGGACTAAACCTAGTGCTCCGATTAACAACATGATTATAAGAAAACTATGCTTGACACAATTTTTTATCCCATGCCTTCACATGATCACCCACCAAACACCTTAACGGATTTCCAAGGGACCTGTTAACAACTTTAGTTTGCCCATCAATTTGAGGATGATAAGCACTACTAAAATTGAGTTGAGTATTCACCATCTTCCACAAGCTACGCCAAAAATGACTCAAAAACCTAGTGTCACGATGAGTCTCAATGGAGGAAGGTAAACTATGTAAACAATATACATCCTGGAAGAAAAGCTGGGCTACATTAACTGCATCTGTTGTCTTCTTGCATGGAATAAAATGAACCATTTTAGAAAAACGATCAACAACAACAAATATTGAATCATTAACCCTTTGAGTACGAGGTAGACCCAACACAAAATCCATGATAATATCAACCCAAGGCTGTAGAGGAACCGGCAAAGGCATATAAAGTCAAGAATTAGTAGTTGTGCCCTTTAAAACTTGGCAAATATGAAACCTCTTGACATAACAATCCACTTCCTTCCTCATAGTAGGCCAAAACTAAGAAGCTTGAAACAACCTTAATGTGAGATCACGACCAACATGCCCCTCACCATGCAACTCCTTAATAATTTGCAAGATAAGACTTGAATCAAGAATACAAAGTTGATTCCCTTTGAATAAGAACCCATCATGCAGAACATAATTTGTTTTCTCCCTAGATTGCACACCCTGCAAAACAACCGAAAAGTATAGGTCCACAGTCACCATGTCATGAATGACATCAAAACCTATCACATCAACCTACATGGTTACAAGTAATCTACTCCTCCTACTTAAGGCATCAACAGCACGATTAGAAGCACCAATCTTGTGTTTCACCACGAAAGTGATCTTCCTCAAGACATGCCAACCAACGCCCATGCTTATGGGATACCTTATCTTGAGTACAAATATGCCTTAGGAATCATGATCAGTGAACAAAACAAACTCCTTATAAAATAAATAATGGCGCCAATACTTTATAGCTTAGACAATTACATAAAACTCCAAGTCATAAGTAGTGTACCTAGACTTCGGCCATGTCAACTTCTCGCTAAAATAGGCAACAGGTCGTCCACCTTGACTAAGAAATCCACCGATTGCAACCTTAGAAGCATCAGTATGAAGCTCAAAAACTTTAGAATCAGGCAACACCAGGATTGGCGTTGTAGTAAGCTTTTCATTGACAACATGAAAAGCCAGCACTGCATCCTCCATCCACACAACTGAATTTCCCTTCATACAATCTGTCAAATGGGCCATAATTGCATTGAAGTTAGGAATAAACCGCCTATAGAAATGATGACGTATAGTCCCTAGTCGGGCTAGATAGTCCGACTCACGAGTACTACCCGCATCCATCAGGAATGGATTGGATACTTGTCTGATGTGCGCACATAGCCCATAAGGCCTGGTAAGCCGCTGTCACACAAGAGGTTAATTGCTTAGCCAGGTCCTAGTCGTGGTACGACAGGATCAGATCAAATATAACTTATATTATAGTTATATTCACCTAAGGAAAAGATATATACACTTGCCTTGGTTAGATAATGAAGATCAAGCTATTTCGAGTCATTATCTCTTCCTTAGGCCGCAGAGCCCAGCCTGGACTCTCTCGAGTATAAAAGGAACCCCTTCGGTTCCACAAAGGTACGATATACACAATACCCTAAACACTAATATACTCAAACTGATTACTTACTCTCACGCGGGAGTCTAATCGTGGGTAACAAACCCACGGTAAGCCTAACGGTGTCTGTTTAGTGCGTAGGGTCGCAAAACAAGTTTCACTTGGTGCGAGAGCCGGAGTCCACAAGACCCCAAATTAAGCCTAATTTGGGTTAAGCTTGGTCTACCCCAACTTTTGCATCAACAAGTTGGCGCCATCTATGAGACCCTTACTAAGCTCTAACAAATGACGAAAAGCGGTAAGAATGAAGGCCGTCAAGTATCCTCGACGGTGGATGGCCGTATCACATCAGTAAATGTTACCCCTGGATCTGCCAGCGAGGCAAACACTTGAGACGTGAACAATCCCCTAGTCTTAAGAACGGGAGGACTGTTCTTAAATCCCCTACTCGTCGCGGGGGGAAAAAGACATTAAATGGGAGTCAACTTAACATCCTCCCAATAAACAAAAAAGAAAGACGCCCCAGGAGGAGAGAGGGGAAGTCATCGCTACAAAGGCACGCATGATGGAGGAGTATGTAGCTCATAACTTACAAGTACTAATTCCTTTGGTGGCAAAACATGAAAATATGGTAGAGGAATCAAAGCGCGCTAAGCATACCGCATCCTCAGAGGACGATCTGTCAAGATCAAGTGATAGTCCGTCCGGAAACTATATGCGTGCAAGTCATTCCTCGGATGACCAAATCTTCTCACAACCGTGGAGGAGAGCCAGGAAAAACGCCTTTACAAGGCGCATACAACATTATGGAGACACGAGAAAGCGCTGCATGCCATCGAACGTAAAAACTTATGATGGCACAACGAATCCATAGGACCATTTGAAAGTCTTTGAATCTCAGGCGGGCATCAAACAATGGCCAGAGCCCGTATGGTGTATAATGTTTAACTCCACACTCATAGGGAACGCGCAGACGTGGTTTGATAGGCTTCCGCCGCAAACAGTCAACGGGTACGAAGTGCTGGCTAAATCGTTCAAAAGAAATTATGTGCAACAAAAAAGGCATGATAGGAATGTTGTATCGCTTGCCAGGGTAAATCAGCGCCAAGGCGAATACTTGGAAGACTTCCTGGAACGTTTCAAAAGCGAGTGTCTTCAAGTAAAGGACTGGCCAGAAATTTTGAAAGTATCATGCTTCATCGCGGGGATACGGAATAGCGACTTAATAAAGAAGCTTAATGAAAGACCGCCCGAAACCTTCGATGGAGTGCTAAGGCAGGTAAGGTCTTTTATACAAGGAGAATCGGTTGCTTCAGAAATAACACGAGGTACTTATGATTACAAATCTACTCGCATGCCCATTGAAGGACCTAACAATCAAGGAAAATCTCTAGGCCTTGATTATGTAGGAAGGAGAAGGTAGGGGCGAGCTTATAACTCAAGGTTTACATCCTTAAGTTAACCCCGAGGGAAATCCTAGTGATGGAAGGTGCGAGTTTCACAAGGCCAACGTCAATGACTACCCGGTCGAAAAGCGCGCCAGTAATAGGTATTGTGAATACCACAATGAGAGAGGGCACGCTACAAATGAATGTATTCAGGTGCAGAAATATATCAAGAATAGAGTAAAGAAAGGCGAGCTAAAACACCTTGTCAAGGAAAACACGAAGGATGATAGAAAAAAAATCGCCAACGCAAACATTTACATGGTGGAATCATGGCAACGAAGGACAAGGCAGAGGGTGAGCCAAAAATTCTCGAAAGGGAAAGACATTTCTTTTACCCCACTCAATGCAAGTAACGTCGCAGACGACCCGCTAGTGATAGAAATAAGCATTGGTCAGCACAGCATACATCGTATGTATGTGGATGGAGGTTCATTGGCATAAATAATGTACGAACTCTGCTTTCTAAAGCTTAGAGCAGAAATAAGGAGCCAAATGATGCTTGCGACCTCTCCGCTCATCGGATTTAGCGAAGAAGCAGTATGGCTGATAGGTGTGTAAACACCCATCTTTTCTACCACTTAATTACAATAATAACCGGACCAAAACGTGTATTTTATGTCTTTTATGTCGGAATTATACGTGGTTTGTGTTTTTGTTGTGATTTAGGATGAAAAGGTGAAAAATGGAGAAAACACGGACATTCACGGGCATTTATGGACTTTTATTGAAGAAAAGGATAAAAGACGAAGTCAAGAAGTCAAGAGTGCAAAAAGAACGGAAGTCCACGACCAATTCTGAAGATTTATCGAAGAAAAAGTCAAAAGACGGAAGTTTATCAAAAGCCGAAGAATTCAAGTCTATTTTATTGAAGAATTTAAAGACGAGTTCAAAAGAAATCCCGAAGTCAAAAGTCCCTTAAGTCCAAGATTAAAGAAGATTAGAAGAAAAGGACTAAGTACGCAATTAATGAAGATTAAAAGAAGGAGGGACTTAATTATGCAATTAAGAGAAAAAGAAAGAGGGGAGGAAGCTTCCTTAATCCTCCCCTATAAATAGATTAGATTAGTCATTTTTCACTCTTGTTGGCTAATGGTGACAATTAGACCTTCCACCATTTAAATACTTGTCATTTACATTACTTGTCAATTTTAATTCATGTTATGCACCTTAATTACCATTTAATTCCAAGTAAGTTTTCATTTTAATTCTTGTCAAATCTTTATTTTATCTTGTCAATCTCTTATCTACCTTTCTTATTCTTTGATTCATGTGTTTATGTTATGTTCATGTTTATGCTTTTATTTTGATCTAAGTGGTTTTTGATTATTGTGGTTAAAGTTGTTTGATTTCATGTTTTTAATTGTTTGTTGATGTTTATCTGATGATTCGTTACTATTTATAATTATCTGTGAGTTTGATTTTGGTTAAATTGTTATTTTCTTGCTGCTACTGTTTCCCTTGTTCTTCGGGAAGTTTGTTCTGTGTTTCTGATCTTTCAGGGTGAAAACTTCCGAATCAAGACAAGGGAGTTTGTTCATTCGGAACTTCCAAAGTTCCGAATCAAGTGTTCATCCGGAAGTTTTTAGATCAACAAAAGTTCCGAGCCAAGCTTGTTCATCCGGAACATTCAAAGTTCCGGACGAAGGAAAACTTCCGAACCAATTGTCATTCATTCGGAACTTCAAAAGTTCCAAACCAGTAAGCTTCATTCGGAACTCAAAAGTTCCGGATCAAGCACTGTTCATTCGGAACTTCAAAAGTTCCGGATCAACGATCATTCATTCGGAAGTTCCCAAAGTTCCGAACCAAGGCTGTTCATTCGGAACTTAAAAGTTCCGAATAAACTTCCGAATCAAGGAGGTTCATTCGGAAACTTCCGAATCAAGGGTGACCAACAAGTTCCGAATCAGCAAGTTCCGAACGAAGCATTGTTTTGGATAAGTGACATATTCAGACCAACTTGTTCCGGATCAAGGATTTTGGTAATATTCCAAGTGAAGAAGAATCATTTCAACCAAAGGTGACATTTAGGACGAGTGATTGTTCCAAACGAAGGCTTATTCCGAATGAGCTGTATTCAGGTTCTTATTAGCTTTCGTCTTTGATTTTTATTTTCAAGCTTTATTTTTCTCGCCTTTATTTAATTTACACTTTAAGATTATTTGCCTTAGTTTAATTTTAGACTTGCTTTAGTTTTAGTTGCGTTTTAAGTTTGCCTTAGATAGATTTAAGTTTGCGTTATTTACGTTTAGTGCCCTTTAATTGCAGTCACGTTTTTAAATACTTGCACTTTACTTTAATTAGACTTAGATTTACTTTAAGAGCACTTTTACTTTTAAGTCTTTGCATTTAAATTTAAAAACACCCAAAAATATTCTTTTTCACCAAAGATCAACTGAGTCACACATAGAGGGCCTAGATCAATTCGTTAAGATACCGAGAACACGAACTTAATCTTTAATCTTTAATTTTTATACGGGCAAAAGCCGTGTATGAAATGGCGCCGCTGCCGGCTCTTTTCGTTAAGATCAACAGTTTTCTGTGAGAGACACGTTGCTTTTTGCGATCCGTTCACTTGTGAACGTTATTTTTCTTGCTTAAAAAATTCAAAAACCATAAAAATTAAAAATCTCAAAAATCCAAAAAGATTTTATTTTTATTGTGTATATATATTGTCTTTGTGTTTGGTTTTGTTTTCTTTTGTATTTTCAGGTGTATGCGTACTAGATCTTCTAATTATCAAGAGCCCGAGCCTCAAGAAGATTTAGATATGGCAGGTGTTAACAACAACAACATTCCACCGAACCTGAATAATAATAATAACAACAATGCTCTTCCACAGCCCGATCTTCGGACCATGGAGGAACTTTGTCAACCAACCATGTTTGGACGAGGAGGACCGATTGCGCCGATGAAAATCAACACTCCTGAGTTTTCGTTGAAGCACCACATGATTCAGCAAGTACAAACAAACCCTTTTAGAGGATTGCCTGATGATGATGCCAACAAACACCTCGACAAGTTCATTACAATCACCCAAAGCATGAAGTTGCCTGGGGCCACAATGGATGTACTCCGCCTACAACTCTTCCCACATACTTTATCGCATCATGCCGAGAAATGGTTTGATCGTCTCCCGAAGAATTCTATTCACACTTGGGATGACATGACTCAACGCTTTCTTTCGCGCTACTTTCCACCATCCATGATCACAAGCCTTCGCAATCAGATCAGCGGTTTCATGCAAGATCCCGATGAATCTCTTTTTGACGCTTGGGAGAGATATAATGTCTTGATCGACCGTTGTCCAAACCACAACATGCTCCCCGTCACATTGATTGATACTTTCTACAACGGATTGACTTTTCGAGATCGTGATACGATCAATGCAGCCGCCGGTGGCACATTCATGAAAAGGAGACCCGAGGAGTGTAGAGAGTTAATTGAGAACATGACTACTCACCACAAGAACTGGGATTCCTCTGCTTCTTCTAGGAACAACCCGCGAGTCAATGTTTCCTCAACCTCAGCAAACCCTGAGATGACCGAACTCACCCGCATGTTGGCCGAAATGAGCAAAAGTATTACGCTTCTCGCTTCAAACCAACAACAACAACAAGTTAAAGCAGTTGCTAATCCTTGTGAAACATGTGGCGGTCCTCACTCATACACCGATTGTCCTTTGACACAAGGAAATCCGGAAAATGTGTATGCAGCTTACGGTAATTATTCACCGGAAAATTACCAAGCTAGACAACAAGGGGATAGAAATCTGCTGAGCTACCGATCTAACAACTACCTTTCACCCGGTTTTTCTCCTCAAAACCAAAACCCCGCCAACAACTATAATAGAAGCAACCAAATCCCGCCTCGTGCTTCTAACCCTTATCAACCACCCACCCAACAACACCCACCCATTAATCCTGATGTTGATGCCATCATGAGAACTCAAGGTGAGCAAATCAAGAATCTACAGAGCCAAATAATCAATTTGAAAGGAGATATCCTGAAGCAAGGTAATGACATCAGAACCGAGGTTCGTGATAATATTCAATCCTCCTTCATCACTCAAACGACTGAATTAAAGACTCTATTGGCTAGTTTCTTGCCCGAAGCTCAACCTTCTTCTTCTTCGGGTTCTCTACCTTCAAACACCGTCCCCAATCCGCGAGCTAATGTGAGTGCTATAACTACGCGTAGTGGAATTACCATTGTCAATCCACCTAGCCCACCACCATCATCTACACCTCCTCCACCACCATGTATCCCTACTCCTCCTACACCTAGTGTTAGTACACCATTACCCTCTCCGCCTCGTCATGACGATGTATCTCGGAAGGACCGTTCAACATCACAACCTTCACCAACTACACCTTCACCGTCTCCCTATCAACCCAGAATCCCATACCCTTCTCGCATAGGCAAGACCAACGAGCTAACCAAGAATGACTCTCAAATAACAAAATATATCAATATGATTTCTCAAATGGGCTTCAGCATGAGTTTTCTTGAAGCACTTGTCCACATGCCCAAATTTGTTAAAGCATTTAAGGACTTGCTTAACAAGAAGGAGAAGCTGATTGAACTCGCCAACACACGCTTAAATGAAAACTGCTCTGCAGTCATTCTTAAAGAACTTCCGGAAAAGCTAGGGGATCCCGGTCGTTTTGTGTTGCCTTGCGTGTTCAACAAAACTGAAGAATTTACTGCCCTTGCTGATCTCGGGGCTAGTATAAATCTTATGCCTTTGAGTGTTTGGAAAACACTATCATTACCCGATCTCATTCCAAGAAAGATGACTCTCGAACTTGCTAATCGCACTCTCGCTTACCCCGTTGGTATAGCCGAAGATGTATTCATTCAAGTCGGCGCATTTACTTTCCCGGTCGATTTTGTCGTAGTTGATTATGAAATGGACCCTCGTATTCCTTTAATACTTGGTCGGCCATTTTTGAGATCCGGGCGTGCTTTAGTAGATGTGGCCGAAGGTGAGTTAATCTTAAGAGTCGGGAATGCCTCACAAAATTTCAAAATGGGAACGCCTACAAATAAATCCTTTGGAGGACGAGAATCAGTGAATATGATAAATGTGCTCGATGACTTTACCGTCTACGACAATCCTCTATTCGATTTCTACATCGATAATCCACTTTTTCAAAATGATGTGGATGATTCTCTCCCTACTTTGGACACTTCTCCCATTTTTGATTCTCCACCGGTCTTTGATGCTTATGATGATGATGATTCTAGCTCAGATTCGGATGATTTTGATTGCACTTCTGAGTATCCCGAGCTACCCACATTCGATGATTTCGATGAGGCTGATACTCTATCGAGCGATTCTTCACATGATGAAGATCCTCCGCCATCACTCGATCCTACTTTGGACGACTATTCATTTGAGGAAGATTTTTCTGAATTTCTTAACACTTATTTCCCTCATGAGAGTGATGCTCCTCCTTTGGACTTTGAAGATTATCGTCTTAATCCTACTTTGGATTTGAAGAGCATTTTCTCCAAGGAGAAGAAACCGGTCGACACCGAAATCCGTTGCACTATTGATTTGACACCTCTTTGTCCCCCTTCTGAGGACGAGGTTGTGCTTCTTTGCGGATCTTCTTCACACTCGGCTGAGCCTGAGTGCTATTTTCCCTTAAAGAAAAAGGTGTTCGACCCCGGTATTGAAGTCTTTAAGCCATCTCAGTATCCACCTGATGAAATAAAAGGAAAAATCTTTGGACCCATTGAAGACATGCTTGCACCACTTCATCCTTGCTTCTACTGTGCTCCATCACTGCTTAAGGGAACCTTGCCACTTCTCTTTTGGCTTGCCTTGTTCGCCTTAAGCTCTTGCTTATTGATGGATGAAAACTATGTATTTGATCCTGGTGGATATGTTTCATGCTTCCTCCATTGATGATCAAGGTCGAGTCAGGCTCACGACTCGGTTAACAAAAATCAAGCGCTTCTTGGGAGGCAACCCATGCATCTATCCTTTCGCTTTCTTTACCATAAGTGTAGGGGGGACCCTTTGGATTGCTATTTCCTCTCCTCACTTCTTACTTAGGGATTCGAGCTTCAATGATCCACTCTTGATGATTCTTGACGACCCGTAATTCCGTGTTCTACTTCTTCCCGGTTCTATCCTAAACTCTTTTCGATTCACTATTTTATATTTTCTCAATATTAAAATAGGAATCTCTTTAGTTGTCTTTTCCTTAGCGAGATTTAAACAACGTGCACAATGTCCTAAGTGTAGGGGAGTTTACTCCCATATGCTTAAACATTGAGGACAATGTTTATCTTAAGTGTAGGGGGGACTTCTATCGAAGTTAAGTGGTCTTTTCCTTGTATTTGTCCTCATTTTAACCGGAAAATCAATTTTTCGACATTTTTCAAAATTTTTGATCTATTTTGGCCTATTAGTTTTTCCCCTTTGTATAGTTATTTTCTTTCTTTGCTAGAATAAATGTTTAATAAGTGGTTTTAATTTTCAAACGTTGTGAATCTTTTGACTCAATCCGAGTTTACTCTAGCTAGTATCCTTAACATGTTTAAGTCAAGTTTTGCTAGGCTTTTATATAGGGAGCTATAAAACGCGAAAGTCTTAACTCCCACGGGTTAAGAACAAGAACTTTTCGCAAGTTCCTATAATTGACCCTAGAGAGTCATTTATCAAGGGAACTTTAAGATGCGATTTCTAAACTTGAAAGAGTCTAAGAATTTGCAAGATCCTATAGGCGACTCGAAAACCCAAAACTTTGATTTAATAGGCTAAGTATCCACGAGTCTCATTACTTGAGATTTTAAACTGTGGAGAACGAGAGATGATAGAGCCAATTATAAGTTCGGTATTCTTTCGTGAATTTATGTGAGTTGATTATAAGCCTATTCTCCCATCGCTTGCTAATAAATTTATCTGCTAATAAATAAGGTTGTACGATTTGAAAAGTTACTTAGCTTCTAGCCCCAGATCGTTTAAAAGTTGCTCGGTATGGATTAGAGTTCATAGCCAAGGCATAACTTATTGAAGCGGGACGCGAAGATTGGCGAGTCCGAAAAGGCCCTAACAAGGCATGAGGGCTATATTTTGTTGCTAAAGATCCAAAGTGATGTGAAGAATCATTTATCGAAAATCAATATGAAGGATCGAGACACACGACGTAAAGCAAACTCCCCAAAAGTCATGGAGAAGTGTATCCGAAAAGACCCTAACAAGGTATGAGGATAAATAGATCCAAGTCATAAAAGGAGGCGGATCGTTGTATATCAAAGTCCAAAATAAAGATTGGAGAAAAATGAAGAAGTCGTGGTCCAAGTATGAATCTCTCAAAACTTCAAAGTGAAGAATTCCTATTATGAAGGGAAGACCATTATTTCATGAACGTCTCTCAAGATTTGAAGTATGAAGTCGCTGCCAAATATCGGTCCGAGAAAGGTCTCAAATCGCGAAGCGAGTTATGCCAAGATATGAACTTTATGAGGTCCCGAGAAGCAGTTTTAAAAGATTTGGTCCTTTAGCTAACTATTGATTAAATCGTTCACTTTATTTTCAGACTAAATAACTATCGAAATAAGTCAAACAATGCATCTTCGTGATCATTCAAGACAACAATAAAATATAAGAGGTACCCCTAGGAATAAGGGAGTCTAAGTGAGTAATTGGCTCACATGAGTTCATGTTAGTATACTAACTTATAATAACAATGATCTCGTTTTTAAGCTTGGTTTGGAGAAAGCGAAAACTTGAGGATGATGATTATTCATAACATTTTCAAAACCCAAGGTATGCTTTTGATTTCTTTATTTTGTATGTTTTTAATTTTCTATCTCTTTAATAAAGGCCAACGTGGATTGATTATGATGAAAAGAGTAATCTTGCTTTGTAACTAATGCATTGCATGAGGACATTGCAATGGTCAAGTGTAGGGGATTTGATAGGTGTGTAAACACCCATCTTTTCTACCATTTAATTACAATAATAACCGGACCAAAACGTGTATTTTATGTCTTTTATGTCGGAATTATACGTGGTTTGTGTTTTTGTTGTGATTTAGGATGAAAAGGTGAAAAATGGAGAAAACACGGACATTCACGGGCATTTATGGACTTTTATTGAAGAAAAGGATAAAAGACGAAGTCAAGAAGTCAAGAGTGCAAAAAGAACGGAAGTCCACGACCAATTCTGAAGATTTATCGAAGAAAAAGTCAAAAGACGGAAGTTTATCAAAAGCCGAAGAATTCAAGTCTATTTTATTGAAGAATTTAAAGACAAGTTCAAAAGAAATCCCGAAGTCAAAAGTCCCTTAAGTCCAAGATTAAAGAAGATTAGAAGAAAAGGACTAAGTACGCAATTAATGAAGATTAAAAGAAGGAGGGACTTAATTATGCAATTAAGAGAAAAAGAAAGAGGGGAGGAAGCTTCCTTAATCCTCCCCTATAAATAGATTAGATTAGTCATTTTTCACTCTTGTTGGCTAATGGTGACAATTAGACCTTCCACCATTTAAATACTTGTCATTTACATTACTTGTCAATTTTAATTCATGTTATGCACCTTAATTACCATTTAATTCCAAGTAAGTTTTCATTTTAATTCTTGTCAAATCTTTATTTTATCTTGTCAATCTCTTATCTACCTTTCTTATTCTTTGATTCATGTGTTTATGTTATGTTCATGTTTATGCTTTTATTTTGATCTAAGTGGTTTTTGATTATTGTGGTTAAAGTTGTTTGATTTCATGTTTTTAATTGTTTGTTGATGTTTATCTGATGATTCGTTACTATTTATAATTATCTGTGAGTTTGATTTTGGTTAAATTGTTATTTTCTTGCTGCTACTGTTTCCCTTGTTCTTCGGGAAGTTTGTTCTGTGTTTCTGATCTTTCAGGGTGAAAACTTCCGAATCAAGACAAGGGAGTTTGTTCATTCGGAACTTCCAAAGTTCCGAATCAAGTGTTCATCCGGAAGTTTTTAGATCAACAAAAGTTCCGAGCCAAGCTTGTTCATCCGGAACATTCAAAGTTCCGGACGAAGGAAAACTTCCGAACCAATTGTCATTCATTCGGAACTTCAAAAGTCCGAACCAGTAAGCTTCATTCGGAACTCAAAAGTTCCGGATCAAGCACTGTTCATTCGGAACTTCAAAAGTTCCGGATCAATGATCATTCATTCGGAAGTTCCCAAAGTTCCGAACCAAGGCTGTTCATTCGGAACTTAAAAGTTCCGAATAAACTTCCGAATCAAGGAGGTTCATTCGGAAACTTCCGAATCAAGGGTGACCAACAAGTTCCGAATCAGCAAGTTCCGAACGAAGCATTGTTTTGGATAAGTGACATATTCAGACCAACTTGTTCCGGATCAAGGATTTTGGTAATATTCCAAGTGAAGAAGAATCATTTCAACCAAAGGTGACATTTAGGACGAGTGATTGTTCCAAACGAAGGCTTATTCCGAATGAGCTGTATTCAGGTTCTTATTAGCTTTCGTCTTTGATTTTTATTTTCAAGCTTTATTTTTCTCGCCTTTATTTAATTTGCACTTTAAGATTATTTGCCTTAGTTTAATTTTAGACTTGCTTTAGTTTTAGTTGCGTTTTAAGTTTGCCTTAGATATATTTAAGTTTGCGTTATTTACGTTTAGTGCCCTTTAATTGCAGTCACGTTTTTAAATACTTGCACTTTACTTTAATTAGACTTAGATTTACTTTAAGAGCACTTTTACTTTTAAGTCTTTGCATTTAAATTTAAAAACACCCAAAAATATTCTTTTTCACCAAAGATCAACTGAGTCACACATAGAGGGCCTAGATCAATTCGTTAAGATACCGAGAACACGAACTTAATCTTTAATCTTTAATTTTTATACGGGCAAAAGCCGTGTATGAAATGGCGCCGCTGCCGGCTCTTTTCGTTAAGATCAACAGTTTTCTGTGAGAGACACGTTGCTTTTTGGGATCCGTTCACTTGTGAACGTTATTTTTCTTGCTTAAAAAATTCAAAAACCATAAAAATTAAAAATCTCAAAAATCCAAAAAGATTTTATTTTTATTGTGTATATATATTGTCTTTGTGTTTGGTTTTGTTTTCTTTTGTATTTTCAGGTGTATGTGTACTAGATCTTCTAATTATCAAGAGCCCGAGCCTCAAGAAGATTTAGATATGGCAGGTGTTAACAACAACAACATTCCACCGAACCTGAATAATAATAATAACAACAATGCTCTTCCACAGCCCGATCTTCGGACCATGGAGGAACTTTGTCAACCAACCATGTTTGGACGAGGAGGACCGATTGCGCCGATGCAAATCAACACTCCTGCGTTTTCGTTGAAGCACCACATGATTCAGCAAGTACAAACAAACCCTTTTAGAGGATTGCCTGATGATGATGCCAACAAACACCTCGACAAGTTCATTATAATCACCCAAAGCATGAAGTTGCCTGGGGCCACAATGGATGTACTCCGCCTACAACTCTTCCCACATACTTTATCGCATCATGCCGAGAAATGGTTTGATCGTCTCCCGAAGAATTCTATTCACACTTGGGATGACATGACTCAACGCTTTCTTTCGCGCTACTTTCCACCATCCATGGTCACAAGCCTTCGCAATCAGATCAGCGGTTTCATGCAAGATCCCGATGAATCTCTTTTTGACGCTTGGGAGAGATATAATGTCTTGATCGACCGTTGACCAAACCACAACATGCTCCCCGTCACATTGATTGATACTTTCTACAACGGATTGACTTTTCGAGATCGTGATACGATCAATGCAGCCGCCGGTGGCACATTCATGAAAAGGAGACCCGAGGAGTGTAGAGAGTTAATTGAGAACATGACTACTCACCACAAGAACTGGGATTCCTCTGCTTCTTCTAGGAACAACCCGCGAGTCAATGTTTCCTCAACCTCAGCAAACCCTGAGATGACCGAACTCACCCGCATGGTGGCCAAAATGAGCAAAAGTATTACGCTTCTCGCTTCAAACCAACAACAACAACAAGTTAAAGCAGTTGCTAATCCTTGTGAAACATGTGGCGGTCCTCACTCATACACCGATTGTCCTTTGACACAAGGAAATCCGGAAAATGTGTATGCAGCTTACGGTAATTATTCACCGGAAAATTACCAAGCTAGACAACAAGGGGATAGAAATCTGCTGAGCTACCGATCTAACAACTACCTTTCACCCGGTTTTTCTCCTCAAAACCAAAACCCCGCCAACAACTATAATAGAAGCAACCTTAATCCCGCCTCGTGCTTCTAACCCTTATCAACCACCCACCCAACAACACCCACCCATTAATCCTGATGTTGATGCCATCATGAGAACTCAAGGTGAGCAAATCAAGAATCTACAGAGCTAAATAATCAATTTGAAAGGAGATATCCTGAAGCAAGGTAATGACATCAGAACCGAGGTTCGTGATAATATTCAATCCTCCTTCATCACTCAAACGACTGAATTAAAGACTCTATTGGCTAGTTTCTTGCCCGAAGCTCAACCTTCTTCTTCTTCGGGTTCTCTACCTTCAAACACCGTCCCCAATCCGCGAGCTAATGTGAGTGCTATAACTACGCGTAGTGGAATTACCATTGTCAATCCACCTAGCCCACCACCATCATCTACACCTCCTCCACCACCATGTATCCCTACTCCTCCTACACCTAGTGTTAGTACACCATTACCCTCTCCGCCTCGTCATGACGATGTATCTCGGAAGGACCGTTCAACATCACAACCTTCACCAACTACACCTTCACCGTCTCCCTATCAACCCAGAATCCCATACCCTTCTCGCATAGGCAAGACCAACGAGCTAACCAAGAATGACTCTCAAATAACAAAATATATCAATATGATTTCTCAAATGGGCTTCAGCATGAGTTTTCTTGAAGCACTTGTCCACATGCCCAAATTTGTTAAAGCATTTAAGGACTTGCTTAACAAGAAGGAGAAGCTGATTGAACTCGCCAACATACGCTTAAATGAAAACTGCTCTGCAGTCATTCTTAAAGAACTTCCGGAAAAGCTAGGGGATCCCGGTCGTTTTGTGTTGCCTTGCGTGTTCAACAAAACTGAAGAATTTACTGCCCTTGCTGATCTCGGGGCTAGTATAAATCTTATGCCTTTGAGTGTTTGGAAAACACTATCATTACCCGATCTCATTCCAAGAAAGATGACTCTCGAACTTGCTAATCGCACTCTCGCTTACCCCGTTGGTATAGCCGAAGATGTATTCATTCAAGTCGGCGCATTTACTTTCCCGGTCGATTTTGTCGTAGTTGATTATGAAATGGACCCTCGTATTCCTTTAATACTTGGTCGGCCATTTTTGAGATCCGGACGTGCTTTAGTAGATGTGGCCGAAGGTGAGTTAATCTTAAGAGTCGGGAATGCCTCACAAAATTTCAAAATGGGAACGCCTACAAATAAATCCTTTGGAGGACGAGAATCAGTGAATATGATAAATGTGCTCGATGACTTTACCGTCTACGACAATCCTCTATTCGATTTCTACATCGATAATCCACTTTTTCAAAATGATGTGGATGATTCTCTCCCTACTTTGGACACTTCTCCCATTTTTGATTCTCCACCGGTCTTCGATGCTTATGATGATGATGATTCTAGCTCAGATTCGGATGATTTTGATTGCACTTCTGAGTATCCCGAGCTACCCACATTCGATGATTTCGATGAGGCTGATACTCTATCGAGCGATTCTTCACATGATGAAGATCCTCCGCCATCACTCGATCCTACTTTGGACGACTATTCATTTGAGGAAGATTTTTCTGAATTTCTTAACACTTATTTCCCTCATGAGAGTGATGCTCCTCCTTTGGACTTTGAAGATTATCGTCTTAATCCTACTTTGGATTTGAAGAGCATTTTCTCCAAGGAGAAGAAACCGGTCGACACCGAAATCCGTTGCACTATTGATTTGACACCTCTTTGTCCCCCTTCTGAGGACGAGGTTGTGCTTCTTTGCGGATCTTCTTCACACTCGGCTGAGCCTGAGTGCTATTTTCCCTTAAAGAAAAAGGTGTTCGACCCCGGTATTGAAGTCTTTAAGCCATCTCAGTATCCACCTGATGAAATAAAAGGAAAAATCTTTGGACCCATTGAAGACATGCTTGCACCACTTCATCCTTGCTTCTACTGTGCTCCATCACTGCTTAAGGGAACCTTGCCACTTCTCTTTTGGCTTGCCTTGTTCGCCTTAAGCTCTTGCTTATTGATGGATGAAAACTATGTATTTGATCCTGGTGGATATGTTTCATGCTTCCTCCATTGATGATCAAGGTCGAGTCAGGCTCACGACTCGGTTAACAAAAATCAAGCGCTTCTTGGGAGGCAACCCATGCATCTATCCTTTCGCTTTCTTTACCATAAGTGTAGGGGGGACCCTTTGGATTGCTATTTCCTCTCCTCACTTCTTACTTAGGGATTCGAGCTTCAATGATCCACTCTTGATGATTCTTGACGACCCGTAATTCCGTGTTCTACTTCTTCCCGGTTCTATCCTAAACTCTTTTCGATTCACTATTTTATATTTTCTCAATATTAAAATAGGAATCTCTTTAGTTGTCTTTTCCTTAGCGAGATTTAAACAACGTGCACAATGTCCTAAGTGTAGGGGAGTTTACTCCCATATGCTTAAACATTGAGGACAATGTTTATCTTAAGTGTAGGGGGGACTTCTATCGAAGTTAAGTGGTCTTTTCCTTGTATTTGTCCTCATTTTAACCGGAAAATCAATTTTTCGACATTTTTCAAAATTTTTGATCTATTTTGGCCTATTAGTTTTTCCCCTTTGTATAGTTATTTTCTTTCTTTGCTAGAATAAATGTTTAATAAGTGGTTTTAATTTTCAAACGTTGTGAATCTTTTGACTCAATCCGAGTTTACTCTAGCTAGTATCCTTAACATGTTTAAGTCAAGTTTTGCTAGGCTTTTATATAGGGAGCTATAAAACGCGAAAGTCTTAACTCCCACGGGTTAAGAACAAGAACTTTTCGCAAGTTCCTATAATTGACCCTAGAGAGTCATTTATCAAGGGAACTTTAAGATGCGATTTCTAAACTTGAAAGAGTCTAAGAATTTGCAAGATCCTATAGGCGACTCGAAAACCCAAAACTTTGATTTAATAGGCTAAGTATCCACGAGTCTCATTACTTGAGATTTTAAACTGTGGAGAACGAGAGATGATAGAGCCAATTATAAGTTCGGTATTCTTTCGTGAATTTATGTGAGTTGATTATAAGCCTATTCTCCCATCGCTTGCTAATAAATTTATCTGCTAATAAATAAGGTTGTACGATTTGAAAAGTTACTTAGCTTCTAGCCCCAGATCGTTTAAAAGTTGCTCGGTATGGATTAGAGTTCATAGCCAAGGCATAACTTATTGAAGCGGGACGCGAAGATTGGCGAGTCCGAAAAGGCCCTAACAAGGCATGAGGGCTATATTTTGTTGCTAAAGATCCAAAGTGATGTGAAGAATCATTTATCGAAAATCAATATGAAGGATCGAGACACACGACGTAAAGCAAACTCCCCAAAAGTCATGGAGAAGTGTATCCGAAAAGACCCTAACAAGGTATGAGGATAAATAGATCCAAGTCATAAAAGGAGGCGGATCGTTGTATATCAAAGTCCAAAATAAAGATTGGAGAAAAATGAAGAAGTCGTGGTCCAAGTATGAATCTCTCAAAACTTCAAAGTGAAGAATTCCTATTATGAAGGGAAGACCATTATTTCATGAACGTCTCTCAAGATTTGAAGTATGAAGTCGCTGCCAAATATCGGTCCGAGAAAGGTCTCAAATCGCGAAGCGAGTTATGCCAAGATATGAACTTTATGAGGTCCCGAGAAGCAGTTTTAAAAGATTTGGTCCTTTAGCTAACTATTGATTAAATCGTTCACTTTATTTTCAGACTAAATAACTATCGAAATAAGTCAAACAATGCATCTTCGTGATCATTCAAGACAACAATAAAATATAAGAGGTACCCCTAGGAATAAGGGAGTCTAAGTGAGTAATTGGCCCACATGAGTTCATGTTAGTATACTAACTTATAATAACAATGATCTCGTTTTTAAGCTTGGTTTGGAGAAAGCAAAAACTTGAGGATGATGATTATTCATAACATTTTCAAAACCCAAGGTATGCTTTTGATTTCTTTATTTTGTATGTTTTTAATTTTCTATCTCTTTAATAAAGGCCAACGTGGATTGATTATGATGAAAAGAGTAATCTTGCTTTGTAACTAATGCATTGCATGAGGACATTGCAATGGTCAAGTGTAGGGGATTTGATAGGTGTGTAAACACCCATCTTTTCTACCACTTAATTACAATAATAACCGGACCAAAACGTGTATTTTATGTCTTTTATGTCGGAATTATACGTGGTTTGTGTTTTTGTTGTGATTTAGGATGAAAAGGTGAAAAATGGAGAAAACACGGACATTCACGGGCATTTATGGACTTTTATTGAAGAAAAGGATAAAAGACGAAGTCAAGAAGTCAAGAGTGCAAAAAGAACGGAAGTCCACGACCAATTCTGAAGATTTATCGAAGAAAAAGTCAAAAGACGGAAGTTTATCAAAAGCCGAAGAATTCAAGTCTATTTTATTGAAGAATTTAAAGACGAGTTCAAAAGAAATCCCGAAGTCAAAAGTCCCTTAAGTCCAAGATTAAAGAAGATTAGAAGAAAAGGACTAAGTACGCAATTAATGAAGATTAAAAGAAGGAGGGACTTAATTATGCAATTAAGAGAAAAGGAAAGAGGGGAGGAAGCTTCCTTAATCCTCCCCTATAAATAGATTAGATTAGTCATTTTTCACTCTTGTTGGCTAATGGTGACAATTAGACCTTCCACCATTTAAATACTTGTCATTTACATTACTTGTCAATTTTAATTCATGTTATGCACCTTAATTACCATTTAATTCCAAGTAAGTTTTCATTTTAATTCTTGTCAAATCTTTATTTTATCTTGTCAATCTCTTATCTACCTTTCTTATTCTTTGATTCATGTGTTTATGTTATGTTCATGTTTATGCTTTTATTTTGATCTAAGTGGTTTTTGATTATTGTGGTTAAAGTTGTTTGATTTCATGTTTTTAATTGTTTGTTGATGTTTATCTGATGATTCGTTACTATTTATAATTATCTGTGAGTTTGATTTTGGTTAAATTGTTATTTTCTTGCTGCTACTGTTTCCCTTGTTCTTCGGGAAGTTTGTTCTGTGTTTCTGATCTTTCAGGGTGAAAACTTCCGAATCAAGACAAGGGAGTTTGTTCATTCGGAACTTACAAAGTTCCGAATCAAGTGTTCATCCGGAAGTTTTTAGATCAACAAAAGTTCCGAGCCAAGCTTGTTCATCCGGAACATTCAAAGTTCCGGACGAAGGAAAACTTCCGAACCAATTGTCATTCATTCGGAACTTCAAAAGTTCCGAACCAGTAAGCTTCATTCGGAACTCAAAAGTTCCGGATCAAGCACTGTTCATTCGGAACTTCAAAAGTTCCGGATCAACGATCATTCATTCGGAAGTTCCCAAAGTTCCGAACCAAGGCTGTTCATTCGGAACTTAAAAGTTCCGAATAAACTTCCGAATCAAGGAGGTTCATTCGGAAACTTCCGAATCAAGGGTGACCAACAAGTTCCGAATCAGCAAGTTCCGAACGAAGCATTGTTTTGGATAAGTGACATATTCAGACCAACTTGTTCCGGATCAAGGATTTTGGTAATATTCCAAGTGAAGAAGAATCATTTCAACCAAAGGTGACATTTAGGACGAGTGATTGTTCCAAACGAAGGCTTATTCCGAATGAGTTGTATTCAGGTTCTTATTAGCTTTCGTCTTTGATTTTTATTTTCAAGCTTTATTTTTCTCGCCTTTATTTAATTTGCACTTTAAGATTATTTGCCTTAGTTTAATTTTAGACTTGCTTTAGTTTTAGTTGCGTTTTAAGTTTGCCTTAGATAGATTTAAGTTTGCGTTATTTACGTTTAGTGCCCTTTAATTGCAGTCACGTTTTTAAATACTTGCACTTTACTTTAATTAGACTTAGATTTACTTTAAGAGCACTTTTACTTTTAAGTCTTTGCATTTAAATTTAAAAACACCCAAAAATATTCTTTTTCACCAAAGATCAACTGAGTCACACATAGAGGGCCTAGATCAATTCGTTAAGATACCGAGAACACAAACTTAATCTTTAATCTTTAATTTTTATACGGGCAAAAGCCGTGTATCAATGGCCCTTAGGCCAGCTGGAGTTAGCGTAAGAGTGGGAGATAATGAGCACTCGGTGGAAGTCCCAATGAATTTTTTGATCATACGGTCGCCATCACAGTATAATGGGATCATAGGGCGACCAGCTATACTAGCAATGCGAGCGGTACCTTCTACGGCTCATGGTATGATAAAATTCCCAGTTGATGGAGGGGTCGTAACGATATTCAACACGGCAGTTACACCCCCAGAATGCAACGCGATCAAAGAACCGCCTAGGATCACGATGGAACCAAAGGTGGACTCACCACCAAACTTGAAGGTAGCAATACATCCGCAGTACCCGGATCAGGAGATAACGATCGGAGGGACATTATCTGACAAAGGAAAGACAGACATGTGTCCCATTTTGAAGAATAACCTGGACGTCTTCGCATGGGAGCCCAAAGATATGACGGGGGTGCCAAGGTCGATAGTTGAACACAAGCTTCAGATCCGCGAAGGATACCTTCTAGTTAGGCAAAATAAAAGAGGACAAGCCCCAGTGCGCACAAGTAATACTGGACGAGGTAAAAAAGCTGGTGGGCGCAGGAATCATGAGGGAAGTTTACTATCACGACTGGCTCGCTAATCCGGTAATGGTAAAGAAACATGATGGCAGCTGGCGCATGTGCGTTGATTTCACAGACCTCAATAAAGCTTGTCCCCAAGACTGCTATCCGCTCCCGAAAATAGATTGGAAGGTGGAATCATTGTGCGGATACCCCTCAAATGCTTCCTGGACACGTACAAGGCATACCATCAGATACAAATGGCAGAAGAAGATGAGGAAAAGACAGCATTCCATACCAGCCAGGGAGTGTACTGTTACACGAAAATGCCGTTTGGACTAAAGAATGCAGGGGCCACGTATCAACGACTGGTTGATAAGGCATTTGAAAGCCAAATAGGGCGAAATTTGGAGGTGTATGTCGATGACTTGGTAATAAAGAGTCATACGGAGAGCGAGCTTATTCGGGACATATAAGAGACTTCTCTACCATCAGAAGGATAAACATGAAGTTAAATAAAAAAAGTGCACCTTTGGGGCGACATAAGGCATGTTCCTAGGATACATGATTGACCCCAATGGAATTAAACCCTGTCCAGAAAAAACAAACGCGGTTATTCAACTCTAGAGCCCAAAGACGAAAAAGGAAGTGCAGTCGCTAAATGGGAACTTGCAGGACTGAACACGTTCCTGTCCAAGTCAGCAGAGAAGTCACTCCCATTATTTAAAACTCTTAAAAAGTGCATTAGGAAATGAGACTTCAATTGGATGAAGGAAGCAGAAAAGGCCTTCGATGAATTAAAGGCGCATTTAGCTTCGCTCCCCATGTTAGTCGCACCACGACCTAAGGAAGAGCTGATAATATATTTATCTGCAACGCATGGAGCGATCAACGCGGTGCTAATGACAGACAGGGACAATCTACAAACGCCAGTGTACTTTATAAGTAGAGCGTTACAGAGCTCGGAGCTAAATTACACCCCGATGGAGAAATTAGTGCTCGCACTAGTATTCGTAGCAAAAAGGTTGCGCAGATATTTCCAAGCACACCCGATAGTGGTGATAACGGATCAACCCATAAAGCAGGTGATCTCAAAACCAGATGTCACAGGCAGGTTCCAAAAATGGAGTGTTCTACTAGGGGAACACAATATTATCCACAGACCTCGTAATGCCGTGAAAGGACAAATCCCGGCGGACTTTATCATTGAAAAGCCAGAAGAGGGTGTTCAGGGGATGGATCAAAAGGAAGAAGACCAAGACCCGTGGATCTTGTTCACGGATGGGTCATCCTGCACAGATGGATTAGGCGCGGGACTTATACTCACCAATCCAGAAGGAATGGAGTTCACATATGCATTACGTTTTGAATTCACAGCCACAAATAATGAGGCAGAGTATGAAGCGTTGATAGCAGGGCTAAGAATCGCAGCGAGAATGGGGTTGCGCAATCTCGAAGCAAACGTAGATTCTCGGCTGGTAGCAAACCACATACATGGTGATTATGAAGCAAAAGAGGACAATATGGTTCAATACTTACAAAAAGCCAAAGCATTGATTGAAGGGTTCCATAGGTTCCAGATACGCCAAGTACCCAGGGGGGAGAACAAGAAAGCAGACGCACTTAGCAAAATAGCTTCCACCAGTTTTGCGCACCTATCAAAACAAGTCCTAGTGGAAATCCTAAAGGACAAGTCAATAAAAGAGCAAGAGGTCGTGTCGGTTGTAGAGGAAGAAGACTCTACGTGGATGACACCGATTATAGATTATTTAACAAATGACTCACTCCCGCATGATGAAAATGAGGCACGGCGAGTGCGAAGGCGGTCGAGGCAATTCGAAGTCAGAGATGGGATTCTTTACAAGTGGTCATTTCCCCAACCATGGTTAAGGTGTGTAGGACCACGACAGGCGCAATATATCATTAGCGAAATCCATGAGGGATCATGCGGAATACACGCAGGGCCAAGATCCGTGGTGGCGAAAGCATTGCGCAGCGGGTACTACTGGCCAAATATGCATACAGATGCGCGAACAGTTATTAACAAATGCAATGACTGCCAGGTGCACAGACCAGTACCGAGGCAACCTTAGGAAGAGCTCACGCCAATTACCTCCCCTTGGCCATTCTTCAAATGGGGAATTGATATAGTGAGGCCCTTCCCTGTAGTTGCGGGAGGAGTTAAGTTTCTCATAGTTGCGATGGATTACTTCACAAGGTGGATTGAAGCAAAGGCAGTCACAACGATAACTAGGAATCAGGGGAAAAGGTTCGTATGGGACAACATAGTATGTCGTTTCGGACTACCCGCTGAAATAATCTCAGATAATGGGAAGCAGTTCGCAGAAAACCCTTTCAAAGATTGGTGCGCAGAAAAGGGGATACATCAACGTTTCGCATCGGTTGCACATCCACAAACAAATGGACTTGTGGAGAGAGCAAACAGGAGTTTGGGTGATGGCATAAAAGCACGGTTGGGGGAACATAATAAAAAGTGGGTCGATGAGTTGTCGCATGTTTTGTGGGTACATCGCACGATGATTAAGACTGCCACAGGTGACACCCCCTTCGCCCTTACATATGGGACAAAAGCAGTCATTCCAGCTGAGATAGGACTGCAAACACTCCGCACAGCAGAGGTAGACATGGTTACTAACGATGATGAACTGCGATTAAACCTAGACGTACTCGAGGAGCGACGAGAGTTAGCAGCAATCCGCGAGGCAAAGTCAAAAGCAACAATGAAAGGTTACTATGATTCTAGGGTACGCAAGACCTCATTCAGACTAGGTGATTTTGTGTATCGCTGAAACGTGGCGAGTCGCACTGAGAATACAGGGAAGCTTGGGCCAAAATGGGAAGGACCCTACATAGTGATAGACGCACTTGGAAATGGTGCGTACCGGCTGCGCGACATGGATGGTCGTGACCTACAAAGACCTTGGAACATATGCCATCTAAAGAAGTGCTACCTTTAAAGACAAAAATTCCCAAGTGAATGTATTGTTTTTTCTTTTTTATTATTTGTGTTCAAAAAACTTGCAAGTATTAATAAAACAGTCGTGGTCCCTAGCTAGTTCCACGGCGCATTCTTAAAACTCTCTTTTTATGTTATACATACTTTTTTCTTATTATATATTACCTATTGGCGCACGCGTGTACAACGTTTCCAGGAGGAATAAGAGGAATGAGCCTATCCTACTAATTAGACTCGTCGAGTAAGTGGGATGCACCCCCTTCGACCATGGATCATGTATCCTTGTTAGGCACCCTTGTTATTAATGACGTCGTAGAAAGTTATGCAACCAGTAAACTCTGAGACTGTTAACACACTTGTGCACACCTAACAATGGGTCAGCCTCACCTGACCGTCCTTATGGTAGTAGCGGTATACCGCACGTAATGAGCTTCTCAAACCCATATGGACCATTTATAAGCTTACATTAGCTTATTACTCAAAATTGTGCTATAAACATTAAAATATACATTCTATAACAAAAGAAGGGTAGTGTTTATTACAGATCAAACATTTGAAAATACAAAGCATGAAAATGTGTTTACAAATCTCTAAGATGATTGGAGAGCAGATGGGTCTCAGAGGAGGATCTCTTCAGTTTCAGCAAAGGAGGGCAATAAGCAGTAGCGCGATGATCCTTAAGGCTTTTTTCCATCCGGTCTAGAAGGCGCGAATCCCTCTCCAGCAATGGTAATGGAAGCACAGGGATGGTAGGAGCAAGGTGGGATGCACCAACAGAAGGCGCTGCTTCTATGTTTAGAAGGGTTTTCTTGGCAGCTGCACGACTCTCATGCGCTGCAAGGACCTCAGATAAAACAATCTTTAAAGGATCAAGAATATCCTTGGGATGCGCGAATACATGCATAGTTAACTGCTCCATAGACGGCGTTAGGTAAAAGTCTGCCAATGATTCTGCGCCCTCTTCCTTATGACGCGCCAAGGTGAGACCCTCAGTTACCATTTCAATAGGCACTTCATGATCCTTATCCTCTAAAACAAACGAAGGCAGTGGACATACACTCATTTCTTTCATAGCTACGGTGAGTATGGTGTCGGCCTTCAGATCGTAGAAGGGAACCTCTGATAGTTCTCGATTCAGTAGCTTCTCCTTGTGTGCAGTCGCCAAGCCTCTTGAAGTACCCTTATTGATGGCGGCTATGACAGACTAGGAGAATGTGGATCGCAAGGTGGGGTCTTCCAGTGTAACCATTGCAGCTAGGCGTAGACCATGGCACACTAACCACCGCTTCTCGACTATCTCCCTCATTAAGCGAGGGTACAACTGCTCATCAAGCTCGATGCTCAGCCTCTTCAATTGGTAGCTAAGGTCGCTTACATCCTCCTTTACCCTCGTACCCAGAGCATCAACGTTAGCAACAAACCTATCCTTACCCTCCTCAAAGGCCCCCATGGAAGCAATGTTGGAGGCCTTTATCTGGCTAAGATGGGCGCGCTCTTCATCCAAGGCAGAGGATAACCTGTTTCTTTCTTGAGTTAAGGAATGGAGGAGGGCGACATCTTTCCTTCCTCTCTTGGCTTCTTGGTCTATCTTTTCTTGCATGTCGCCGAGAGCGAAGGATTTTTCTTTAGTAACTTGCCTCAACTTTTCCTCTGTCATATGGAGTTGGGCAGATAATTCAAGGAAACTCTTCTTGAGGTACGATGTTAAAGTCACCTGCTGCGCCGCTAGGTAACTTACCTCATCGACCAAGACAGAGTCACTCATCCCTTCAAGTACTACCTTTCAGCTGGGGGGCACGATGTTGTCTAGGAAGCTTGCGCAGTCAAATGCACTTGTGAGATTGGATGATGCGGGGAGTTCCCAGTCAGGGGAAAAGGTAGGATCCTGGGCAAATGCATCCTCTCCTGCTGATGAAGCCTCTTTTTGGGGGGAGGGTGTTGTCTTAGATTTTGCAAAAGATCTTTCCTGTTTGTCGCTGCTGCATAAAAGTAATAGTTAGACGGGCGTTTAAAGTATGATCGCATAGAAATGCAGCGGGGAATGAATAGTCTATGCTACTGTATAGAAGGAAATTGTTACCTCAGATTGATGGTCGCGGGGGAGTGCGTGGAGGGGTCTTTGCAAGGTTCTCTTCAAACTCTTCCTCTGTAGTGCGCACCCCTGTCCAGGAGGGACCTGCCCCGGTGCGTGCGACTTTGTGTGGAGATGATGAGGGGCTTCTGCGTCTTTTTCCTAAAGAGATAAAGTTCTCTTCCTCAAACTCATCCGTGCCTTTTTCGACATCTTTGGTATATTCATCTGACGATAGCGAGGAGCTAATAAATGGCGGTGGTTGTTGTACGGGTGGCTGTTGTTCTAAATGTTGCATTGGTGGGGATGGCGGTGGCTGGTCAGCGCCAGGGCCTTCGCTCCCTTCGGCGGTCGATGGCTCTTCAATCTCCAAATCCATGGTATTCCTCTGCGCGCGGTCATGAAGTGATTCTTCATTTTCCTGTTGAGGGCGAGATAATACTAGCAAATTTTCGGGAAACGCACCACGGACAAGGTCAAGAACATCCATAACTGCGAAAAGAAGCAAACAGAAAACAGGGAAACATATTTTGGTATCCTAATATGCGATGGTACTTACAGAAGGTTATGATGAAGGCGGGAAAGACCACTAACCCTGGCCACTCTCACTGCGGAACGCTATTACCATGTGCTCACCACAGATTGGTGCGCGGCTTAGGCCAAGAGTGACTAACCCACTCTCCGGGCAGGGTTGCACGGGGATGCGGTTGTTGTTTAGAGTTTCTACATCTGCAGCGTTGTAGAAGTCAGGGCCAGGTATGGGGTCCCTCCTCACGGTGTCAGGGGTCAAGAATGGAAAGTGGAAGGGAAAGGCGGCGTCATCAACCCAAAAGAATTTGTCGGTCCAATTCCTTGTCTATCTTTCCATCAAAACATTGCATACCACCCTTTCGCTTAGCAAAAGACACCCAGCCATTGGCTAAATTCCTTTGGTAGAATACGCGAAAAAGATCTACTGTGGGTTTTATGTCTAGGGTGCGGCAGTTTATTTCGGAATTTGAGATTTTCGCTGCCCCTATGCAATGTAGCTGGGAGACATGGGTCTCGTAGTGTATTAATACACTCAGAAGAAAGCGCGACATGGGTATACGCTGGTTTGCGTAATCGAAGTAACGGGTGTACAACACGGTTAGCTAATTCCAAAGTCATTTTGGTGGGGACTAGCTCAGGGAGAGATAATTTCTTCCAAACGCGTAAGGGCATTAAGTTAATACTGGCACCTAGATCGGCTAGGGCCATGCAATTCTCTACTCCCGGGAAGTTGCAAGGGATTAAGAAGCGACCCGGATCACCAAGTTTAGTTCGCAATTTCCTTAAGAGCACTACAGAGCAATTCTCGTTAAGTTGAGTATTAGCAATATCAAGAAGCTTCTCCTTTTCGCTAAGAAGATCTTTGAACATTTTCGCGTATTTAGGCATGTGAGCGAGAGCCTCAGCGAAGGAGATGTTGAAATTCAATTGTTTAAACATTTTGAGAAAGTTCGAAACTTGAATATCGTCCTTGCTTTTGAGCTTCTCTTTCCTCAACCTTGAGGGATAAGGTATATCGAAAGAAGAGGAAGGCTTTGGAATAGTAGGATCACTCACATCCTTGGGTGGAGGAGGGGTAGAAGTAAGAGGTGGAGAAATAGGGGAAGTAGAAGGATGAGGAATATGAGTAGGTGACTCGTTTTCCTTAGTCACAATCACCGGTGGAGGTATAGGAAGCTCGGGTTCCTTGGTACCTTTGCCACTGCGAGTGGTGATTGCTTTCATCTCCCCTCTTGGATTCGCAACGGTGTTACTTGGAAGAGTACCCGAAGAAGAGGATTGATTACCTTGGAAGAAACTAGCCATCATGTTCCTTAAGTCATTCGTTTGACTTGCCAAAGTGTTTCTCATATCAGCTCGAAGATCGTTCCCTTGTTTCACCATGTCTGCTTTCAAGTTGAGCACTTCCCGCTGGAGATTGTCCACGATCACATCATTAGTCCTCATGTAGGTTCCAATATCTTGGTGTAATGCGGTGGGTTGGTTGGGAGGAGCATTGTAGGCGGGTGGTTGATAAGCAGGTTGTTGGTAAACTTGGTTGTTTCTTTGAGGTGGATATGGTTGTCTTTGAGGTGGTTGGTATGGTGCACGAGGTTGTTGTTGAGGAGGGCGATTGAGGTTTTGTGGTTGGTTTGGGTTGTTAGGAGGAAAACCGGGCGGGGAAAGAAAGTTGTTTGAGCGGTAGCTAAGCAAGTTGCGGTTACCTTGAGGACGAGCTTGATAAGCAGCCAGAGGATAGGTATCGTATGCTGCATTAACATTCTCAGAAGGATAGTCTTGGGTGGTGGTACAAGTGGTGTAAGAGTGAGGACCCCCGCATATTTCACATGGTTGGCTTACAGCATTGACTTGAGCGTTTTTAGCGTTGATGCTGTTGGTGTTGCTAGCGGTTTGGGTAGCAAGCGATTTAAGAAGCGACGTAATTTTGTCAAGTCTCTTGTCGTTGTCACTAGTACTAGCACTAGCGGCATTGGTCCGAACACTCTTGGTTTGCACACGAGACTTATTCTCAATAATATCCCAAGCGGCATTAGAAGTCTTAACCAAAATATTACCCCCCGAGGCACTATTTAGTGAATCTTGGTCATTCATGCTTAAACCATTGTAAAAAGTATTAATTTGGTGCACTTTGGTAAAACCATGTTGTGGGCACTTTCTTAAAAGATCTTTAAAACGGTCCCAAGATTCACTAAAAGTCTCATCGTACTTTTGTTCAAAATTAATAATTTCATTCCGCAAAGTGGTAGTACGAGAGGGTGGGAAAAAGTAGTTTATGAATTTGGTCTCCAAATCCGTCCACGTCAGAATACTTTGTGGCGGTTCCTTAGCAAGCCAATGTCGGGCTTGTCCCTCTAAGGAGAAGGGAAAAAGTTTCAAACGGATTACCTCTTGTGGAACACCATTGAATTTGACCGTATTCGTGAGTTGCAGGAACCTTTTGATGTGGTCATGAGGATCATCAATGGTACGCCCCAAGAATGGTTGAGCAGAGACCATCTGAATAAATCCGGATTTGAGCTCAAAGTTGTTGGCTGCAATCGCGGGTATGACAATTGGATCATTGTTGCCGTCTACATGTGCTTGCAAAAGTTCAATCATAGGGCGATTGTCCGGTAGAGGCTCATTGTTGTTATTATTCATGTTATTTTGAGGTGGATTATTGTTGTTGTTGTGTACACCGGCCATGTTTATGTTATCGAGAGTCTCGGGCTCGGGATAAAACGTTGATCGTGTACGCATGCACCTGCAAAAGAATTAACAAAGCAAACAAGAAATATTTTTGGTTTTTTATGTTTTTTAATTTTTTTTTTGTATTTTTGAAAATTTTATATTTTTTTAGGGATTTTAAATTTTTTTTATGAAAAAGTAACGTTCACGGTGAACGGATCCCAAAATCCAAGTTCTCACGAAAAACTGTTAATCTTTACGAGAAGAGCCGGCAGCGGCGCCATTTGATACAAGATATTTGTTATGGGGTTCAGAATTAATTCTCGGAATCTTCTCGAATTGATCACAGCTCAAAGTGGAATGATTGTTCTTAGTGACAAATAGAGGATTTGGTTTTCTATTCTATTAAAAAGGTAAATACGTGAAGTAAATAAAAGTAAACTAGAAGCAATTAATTAGTAAAAATAAACTTGAATTAAAATTGAACTAAAACAGTAGCTTGTAAATACCCTAAAAATTGCTTGATTCGGAATATATGCTTGATCCGGAATAAATCAGAAAAAATCCTTCATGCGGAATAACTAGCTCATGCGGAATAAAGGTTGATGCGGAATATCCGGTTGATCCGGAATAATGGATATTCCGGATGAAGGATGTTGATCCGGAATAATAGATATTCCGGATGAAGGAGCTTGACTCGGAGTAAATTATATTCCGAATGAAAGGTACTGATCCGGAATATATAAAATATTCCGGATGAACCAGTTTGATACGGAATAAAATATGAACAGTGCTTGATCCGGAATGTTTACCTTGGTTCGGAATGCTGGGGACGAAGAACAGTAAAAACAGGGTAATACGATTTTTAACAAAATCAAACCAAATAAACCAAAAGGTTTAAACCAAACTAACCAATAATCATCTACTAACCATAAAGATCAAATTCCAACAATAAAAACACAAAATCAACTAACTTTTGAAGATCAAAATAAACCAAATAAGAACTTTAAACTTTAAATCAAAAGATGAAGATGAACAAAATAAATGGAAGGATTGTATTAAATGATTAAGGTTTAAACAATCAAAGGAAAAGATTCAGACTACAAGATTTGTGAAAACAAGAATAAAAATCACCAACACCTTAGTGGTGTTGGCTTCTTCCCTACGAAACAAAGAGAAAGAAAAGAGAAAAACTAAAAAACTGGCTAAAATGTGTGAAGGATCCCTCTATATATATGTCTTGTCTTTGGTTGGTGAGTGGGCTTTCTCCCTTTCTTCTTGCCTTCTTGTCTTTTCAGAAAAGTTGACGTTTTCGATTCTGATTCGGAATTTGTCGACGATTAAATTCAACTCGTCTTTTAATTTCTTCGTTAAATAGACTTGAGTTTCTTCGACATATGTAAATCTTCCATCTTTGGTCCTTTTCTTCGATAAATCTTCAAATAGGCACATTGACTTCAAATCTTTTGCATCTCTTGGACAATATACTTCGTGTTGAGTCTTTTTCCTCGATAAAACCCGTGCAATCCCATGTTTTCTTCAATATTCATCTGGTTGACTCTGAAAACACAATAAACACAAAAACCACGCATAATTCCAAACAAATGATATTAAACACGCGTTTTGGTCTCGTTTTAGCAAGAAATAAGTGGTAAAAGGATGGGTGTTTACACACCTATCATCAAACTTGGTCAAAATAAGCACTTTTGGCTTATTTCAAATTCCAGCTTATTTTCTTGGTCATTTTCAAAACCAATTGACATTCCAAGCTTTGTGTATCCTGTGTAATCATTCTCAACAAGAAAATTAGTTAGTGGATGTCTGGATTTGTTTTTAGCTTATTGAGAGCTTATTGAGATAAGCTAGATTTTGATTCATTTTGTTTAGCCAAAATCCTTTTACAAGCCTAGCTGATTTCCATTTTTAAGCACTTTGGAAAAAGCCTGAACCATTTTGGTGGATTAATAAGCTCAAACGATCTTATTTAAGTGTAGTAGCCCATTTTTGTGAAAAGTCAAGTTTTAATTGCACATTTGTCATCAATTTTTCCTAAACTTGCTAAACAGCTTTGAAACTATAACTTTTCTAGGGTTTGCATTACTAAGTCCCTACATTTCTATTTGTTACACATTTAGTTAGTTAGTTTGGGATTTTGTTAGTTTTTTGAAATAGTTTGTTACTATTTTCACATGTGGTCCTTATACTTTCTGATTTTGCACATTTAGTCCATTTATTTACATTTTCTATACATTTCAAGCAATTTTATACTTGTGCATTAGATAACTGTACTTTGTGAATATTTTGTGGTATTTGCATTATGTTTTACGGTTAAGTAGCAATAATATTTTCCCTTTTTACGTGTTTGTTTGAATTAGACCTAGAATCCAAATAACCTTGTAACAACCAAAAACAATTATAACTTGATATTGGTGGGCCTTTCAATTTATCTTGAGTCGAGAAAAACAAACTTGCAAAATACTTAACATTAGAGTTGCAGTAGTATCGAATAAAACACAAGCAGCATGACCATTCATAAAGAGGATGCCAGTGATAGTACCTGAAGACTTATTTGCTTGATCCCTGGTGGTAATGTAGACACGACTCGATGTTGGTGGCTTAGGAAGAGTAGCACTAGAAGTACCAGCAGTATCTCCCTTCTTGTAGTCCTTCAACATGTGTCCGGATTGTCCACACATGAAACAAACTCCGGTAGCCTTACGGCATGGTCTGAGATGTCTACGACTACAAGTCGTACAGATAGTGTAGGTATAACCTCCTGGAGGTACCCTTGCCACCTGAGAGCTTGTTTAATAAAATATGCGTGAGACATGATTATTTGGCATAAACATGACTACACTGAAGTTTAAGTGATAATTTACCAGATGAAGATGAGTTGTTAGGCTGCTAACCCTTAGCATTCTGATCACGCCCACTCGCAGATTTCCTATTTATGATGCTGATATGTTAGTATGTAAAACATACAACAGCTTAACATAGAAAAGTTTAAGAATTTAGGGACCTGCTGTTGTTGGACTGGCAGGCATTGTTACGGTAATTGTCATTACCGTTCTGCATGTCTGATCCGTATCGGTCATTACATTGACCGTACCCCTTGTTGGCATTCTGCTGAGTGGCCAGTTCGGACCGGTCTCCACCCTTATGTCTGAAAGATACAAATGGATAGGAAAAGATATAAAATGAACATACATATTGGAATAAGATGATAACGCTTTATGACTGAAATTTATACCTCTTCTCAGGACGAGCTTGCTCCTCGTAGTCATCTCGCTTATGAAGCATTTCCATGCTACGTGTTGCATCATTAACTTGTGCCACATTAGTGTAAGTATCACTAAGTAATCGGTCTGCAGTCGTGGAGTGATGAGCCCCACGAAAGTGCTTCGCTTGCTCCTCAGCAGTACCCGCTGCAGTGCCCAGAAATCCATCCAACCTAAGAAACCTCTGCATAAAATGATAGTCCCTCTTAAGCCTTTCCTGCTCAGCTGTCGGAAAGAACTGACCGTAAAATAGAGTCTTGAATTGGTCCCAAGTCAAAGCAACTAACCAAACATCACCTTTATTTCCCAGCTTTTATGCCCTCCACCAAGCTAAGGCATCTCCTTAAAACTTATAGCAAGTCAACCATTTCTTGTAGATTCCATCACATCCCATAGCATCGAAAATTTTCTCCATACGCGAAATCTAGTTTTCCGCATCAGATGATATCTCAGCTCTCTCAAAAGATCGAGGTTTATGCTTGTTAAACCTCTCAAGCCAGTGTGTAAAGTAACCGGTAGAGGATGAGGAGGATTGTTGTTATGATTCGGGATGTTCTAGTATTCAGCCTGGATCTGGTTCCTGATTTATGGAAGCATAGCTTGTAGAGCTGCTTGGACAGTTGTAGCCAGTTCCTGTTCATGTGTGCTGATCATCTGACAGTTTAAAAGAGGAAATGAAATGATTAAGCTGATTAGAACATAGAATAAACATAAGGAAAGCATGCAGAGTTTATGAAGGCATAGCTAACGAAAACAGCCATTGGCAACAGTGGACGCCTATGGGTCGGTCCACATAACAAAATTGACATGAGAAAAGGTGAACGCCTATGGGTCAGTTCACAAAATAAAATTCGAATGAAATACACATGCGACTAAATGTGGCCAGTCCTGTACCAACCATTACTTAGTCAAAAACTTAACATAAAACAATGATGATGCATGAAATGAAATGAGTAAAATGTATTGTCAATTTTAGGAAGACACTGATGACTACCCACTAGTCACAGGTCAATTTTAAGAGCCTATAGGTCGAAACCTTGGCTCTGATACCATAATTGTAACACCCCATTTGGATAAATGGACCGTTACGTAGTAATTATGGTGTGTCATCAAAGCATGTAAGGTAAATGTCTAAAATATTAAATGACCATAAAGGAAACCGGAAACAAACATCGGCTCCAACATAAGCTCCACACACAAATGCCTAAGTATAGCATGTAAGGAAAGGACTAAACAATGTCCAGCAAAGAAAAAGTATGTAAATGCATTAAAAGAGAAAGAAGACTAGGCGCCTCCATTCCATGCACGTACTCTTGAATCCTAGCTTTACCCTTTAGTACCTGCTGTATTGGTACATGGAAAAAAAATACGGCTGAGCAATACGCTCAGTGTGCGGATATATGACAATGAAATATAAAGCATAAACATAAGCAAGTAATGAAATGAAATGAATAACAGCGGAATAAGTGTATGTTAGGAAAACCTTGTTTAAGCTTATAAGAATGGTTTTATATTTCTGAAAAGACTTATGTTTAGTTTATTCTGAAAAACTGTATTTTGAATATGCTCGGAGCCCATATAGGTCATGTTATATCAACGTGCATGAATACTTAGAGGGGTAACCTCATCATGGGATTAGAGGGGCTGCCTCTAATAATTATAGTATGAGTGGAGGGATCAGCTCCTGTAACGGATGCAAGGCACACACCGCAGTTACCATGAAATCTTACTAACTTGTCCTAGGATGCACCCATTCTCCCCACATGATAATAATAACATAGGCCAAATACTTTAAAGGGACGCTGCGAGCAATCACTCTCACCACAGAAGAGTCATAACACCGGTGCCTCCAGTGCCATGGTTATGGAACCCCCATAACTAGGTGAAACTGGCATGCATGTATATAGCTCAGGCAATCGAAAATAAACATAACATATACTGAAAGTTTTTAAGACACGTAAACTACTGGGGAAAACAAATGGCTGCAAACGGGGAATCCTAATATAGGAAAGAAATGTCCTTACTGAAGGACGAAATATACGTACCTTATATCCAGTAAATGAAGACGAAAACGAACACGGAAGATCACTCTGACTTCACGATAGCTACATAATAAAGGGACATGAATAAGTATCTGTTTTACTTATACATACTTGTTATTTAGTTTACTTTACATGTTCTTAGCTTGTTTTATACTTGTTCTTGTTTAATCATGTGATTCTTAATGTCTCACATTTTTTAGATTAGTGTAACTCATGTTTTAAGTGTTACAGTACTTGTTGTAATATAATGAGTAACTTTCTAAAAATAACAGGTTTCTATATATAGTAACTTTCCAAAAATAGTTGGTTTCCATATATAGTAACTTTCCAAAAATAGCAAGTTTCCTTAAATAGTAAGTTTCCAAAATAGAAAGTTTCCATAATTAGTAAGTTCCCAAAAATATAAAGTTACCATAATTAGTATATTTCCATATATAATATGTTTCCATAATTAAGGTATCTCCATAATTAACCATAGGCTTATTAAATAAGTAAATGATATAACATATAGTTTTAATAAGCTTATAATATGTCATGTTTAAGTATATTGTAAAGTTTAATAATGATTAAATACTTAGTCTAATCTTATTATTATTAATTAATAATGATATTACATGTTATCATAATTTATTATTAATTAATAATACTTCATGATTAAATAATTAAACTTACCTTAAAATGATATAAATTAGTTAAGCTAATTTTTAATTAATTTAAATGTACATGAATAATTAAGTTATTAATAATTTTATCCTAAGTTTTATTTAAATAAAATGTACATACATAATTCATGGTTTTATTTAAATAAACTATATATTAAGTCATGTCAATTAATTAATTTAATTAACCATGTTTTAATTAAACTAATTAAATGATTAAAATACATGTTTTATAAAAGTTTACAAAACACCCCCTTGCGTGTTTTGGTGTTAACCGAACCCCAAACGAAACTCCACAGAGACCATGGAGGTCTCGGTGCCGCCTCGAAGTCCACACCACACCACAGCCGAATGGCTGTGGCTGTGGCTTGCGGCCGAACCCAACAGCAACCACCGGCCTGCTGCACGGTGTCACTGCCGCTGCCAACGCAGCCCTGTCCTAGCCAGGTAGCCACTATGGCTGCTGCGGTTCCCCCTGGCTGTCCACTACATACCACCGAGACCCATATGGTCTCGGTTTGCCACCAATAGGCTGCTACGCCCAATGTTGCTGCAGTTTGGGTTGCGGTTGGTAGCCAAAAACCACCACCGCCCCTAAATAGGGTTACGGCTGGTGAGAAACTACCACCACCAAGACCCTCATGGGTCTCGATTTATGTGCAAACTGAATAAAACCATACCCGAACCCTTAATCTTGTTAAACTTCTATGATTACATGTTTTTACTTGGCTTTTTTAAGGATCTAGGTTCATAACATAAATAATTAAAATAAAAGGATTTGATGAATACCAATTGCGTGTGATTAAAAAGGAATGAAACACGAACTTGATACCGTTAAAATCAATGATCAAAAATCAATGGATCATCCTTGTGGTTGTCCTTGATGCCACGACCAAAGAGAGGAGGAAGAAAGAGATTTTAGGGTTTTGTAATTTTATTATGTTTTGTTTTTTATGAAAATTCCCTGGATTCCTTATTTGGTTAATACATGGATTTCACTTTGGGTTGGGCCAAGCCCTTTTCTCCCCTTTGGTTTGGACGCCACATACACCACACACATGCACGTTTGTTTTATTTTTTGTGACTAAATATTCATCGTGTGTGTTCGTTTTAACGTTCGTGTTTTATGTCTTGCATTATTTAAGTATTTTACATGAATACTTATCGTGCATTAATATTCATGTTATCATACATAATACTTATAATAATTAATTAATATACGTAATGTTCGTATTAAACATTCATGATTCATGTCGTATATTATTTAACTAAAATTTTTTAATTTGACCGTAAATTCATGCATTTAATGATCTTAAGGATTTAAAAGCGGCTTTTACATTCGGTCACCGTACGCTTATGCAAGAGCTTAGACAATGCGTCTAATCCGTTTGTTCCCGATGCCATAAACAATAATACGACCCGGTTATGGTTGTATCGGGATAAATAGAATCACTTCAAACGTGTTCTCTCTCCTTAAGAACTAGAGATGAGAAGACAAGAGATTTACTTTTGATTAACTTGATTGACTAAATTGATTAATAAAACCTTCGATATATATAACCGAAGAATATAGCTTGTTAAACAAGCTAAACATAAAAATATTCCTAGATAAACATAAATAATATAAAGATACATATTTTAGCCCGATCCAAAATCCTCTTCTTGTCTTATCCGTTAGCCCGGGCGTATGATTTCCCACTTCTTTTAATCCACCTTCCCTTAAGGTGATGTCTTGAAAAACTCGCGATTTCGGGATCTCCCAACCTTCTTGAATTCCAGCCATATCTAGTAGTTTTTTTGCTCTTATCGCCTCAACATTCCTTCTTGACCCCTTAGCAAAACCTCACTTCCACTTACCGACTTCCTAATCCCGAAAACCTCGTCGCTACTAATCATATCGATTTGACGGTCGTAGGTGTCCTTCCTCCCGCTACCAACACACTTTTTCCTCTTTCTTCTTTTGCTTCCTATGACATAACACAACACCTTTGTTTCGCCTTTGGCTTCCATGATATATTAATAGTCACTCCTTTAAAATCACCTTACCCTTAAGGTGATACGAAGAATTTTCGGATTAAAAGTTCGACATCCATTCCCTATTTGCTTCATAATCACAAACAAGGACGCACATAGGTGATGCCTTGGTAATGCAAGCCAGTGACACTTCATTATCACCCCCTATTGTTAAACCCTCACATGGATCACTAACTAAACCCTTAGTAACAATAACTTCTGGTACGACTTCGGGTTCAATTGCGGGCACAACTTTCGATGTTGAAGTAGAATCATATGCTTTGTTTTCGATTGTCTGCTCTTTCTCTACAACTCCCTTAACACAAGCCTTTGGTATTCGTGTGTGAGACCCCCAGAATCATGCATGGAAAACACATAGGCAGCATGGCGGTGCCATGTCATGGTACAAGAATCAATTAAATACACTTGACACAAATTGACGTAATAAAATATTTACATTACATCATAAAAGATCAGAGTTTTTAAACAAAGGGTCCCAGAGTTTTATAAGCGGATAAATCTATTATTTAAACATGGTTTTTAACATAAAGTTACCAAGAATATAGGATAAACTTTTGACGGCTTTTACCCAAAACCAAAGTTTAAATATAACACAAAAATCTCCAAGCAGCGAAAATATCATGCGGGCTCCCATCCAAGCAAAACTAAGTATTATTACCTGAGATTAAACATGTAAAACGTCAACACAAAGTTGAGCGATATTCATAGGTTTAGTAGTAAAGTTGTGCAACACAAGCATTCATTTGTAAAACAAGTAATAGGGAAAATGGTTATATACGTTAACCATAGTCTGAAACCATTATTATTGCTATTTAGCTTATGACCGAAGCTTAACAACATGTAAGTTCCCCTAGTGAGTATTCAGCCTAAATACTCAAGTATAAACAAATGTAACGCGTCAAAGTAATACGAGACGGGGATTGTCAATCCCGATGGATCCACCCACAATATTCACGCTTCTGACCATTGAGTTTGAAAATATACTCAAAATGCTAAGTTCAGGGCCTGGGATCAGCCTCTAACCATTTGTAAAACTCAACTTATAGTCCCCGAGATTTGACCCAATATCGACAACAATTTCATATAGTGTCGATACGCATCTCCCGGTACACAAAAATTCAAACTAGTATATCTTCCTCATCGTTTTGAAATGGAAGGCCTACTTTATACCGAATCGAAGCTTGGGAAAAACTCTACTACAATATCCCATCAATCCAATCTTATCTCAGATTTAAGACCCCGAAAAATACGCTAAAAGTCATTGATCTAAAATACACTTTTAAAAATCATACCAAATCATAGTTTTGACCTATTTTAACCATTCTCATACTTCCAACATTGACTAACAATCATCCAAACCAAAATCACTACTCCAAATCACTTGCATGTCCATTCTCATACAAAACCCAAATCAAAATCATACATGCATCCATAGAAAAATGATTAATTAAGTAGTTGACATATAAATAAGAAACCTTACCAACAAAATGGATCAATATACATAGTTCATCAAAACAAATTTTAGAGAAAGATCAAAGTTAATGCATGTAGTAAAATTTTAGCTTAAAACACTCACAAAGCAATTCCAAGATTGGGTCAAGTGTTCCTTTCTTCAAATTTCAAATATGTCAATAAAATTTGGTGGTGTTTTGGTGAAGAAAATAGGACGGCAAGAATGGGGTGTGGGGAGAGATTTGTGTGTGTTTTTAAGCTAAAAATAATGAAAGTATTTAGTGAAAATTTCCTTTTATACTTTGGTGGGGGGGGGGGGGGGTTGAAAGTGTAATATTAGCCATCTTTTGGCCTTTGTTTCAAAATTACTTTTAAAGAGTGGGAAATGGTACCTAGTCGGTTTTTTTAAAATTTTACGAGAGTCGGGTTTCGCTTCATAAAAATATAAATCATGTTCAATAAAATACTTTATCAAGGATTTAACGCACACGAAAGTAATAGTAAGGTTCCGACTCGACTTAATACGTAATGAAACGAAAACTTCAAAATAATAAAGTATCGAAACAATCGATAATAAGACGTAAAATTTCAGGCATCCGTCGATATCGAGATCACTAGTAGTTCTCGTTACTCGTTGATTTGAGTAAGATTTTTGTAAAATGCACGCGGGTGCTTTTAAATCTAAGATTTTGATTTAAATAAATATGAAAAAATAAAATAAGAAATTTTATAATTCCGAATAAAGTATTATCAATAATCAGAAAAATACTTAAAAATTTAATTTATTAAAACTATCAAGATCTTAGGATTTAAGTATGAGGAATACAAGGAAATGTAACATGTTGGAAAATTCAAGAAAGCATGAATACAAGAATAAAATAATACCGGGAAAATACGAGTTCTCACAGTCGACCCACCTAATGGAACTCTGGTCCCTCAGATTTCAACTGGAGACGGAAGAAGATGCGAACAAATGGGGATACTTGGCTTTGAACTGGTATTCGCTTTCCTAGGTAATTTCTGCACCACGACGTGAATCCCAACGAACCTTAATGATTGGAATTACGCTTTAACTTCTTAACTCCTTTTCTAGTTAATTTCAAACTCGGATTAAAATAATAGCCTTTCAGTACGAAGAAATATAAAGAGATAGAATGAACACGAGAATTCCTTAAACGGAAAAGGTGCGCTAAAACGAGTTAAGATTAATAATCGACAAGGAATCGCAAATCTCGCAAACTGTAAAATATGACAATCTTAAAACGTAACAATCTACTTACTATAGAGATACAGGGGAAATATGAATTACATATAGACACTTAAAATACGAGTTGCCATAATTATCCATCTCGGATTTGGTATTACTTTAAAACTCGACTTAGGTAATTTCTTGATTATAAATACAAGATTTGTTCGTTTATGGCTTTAAAATGTTATGACACTTTTAAAATGATGCCAGTATAGATATAGTTGCTTGATAAAGATGGTGTTCAAGGGAAAAGTGACAGTTTAAAAATAATTATTTTGATCGGCTTAAGTGCTTTTGGATGACTTTATGGAAATATTGTTAGAACTCGGGTTTATTGTTATGATTATAAAAAATTATTTTCCAAATTATTTATAATCATTAACAAAAATATTAATTAAATCGAAAATTTCATTGAATTGAAAGTAAGGTATGATGCAAATCAAATATTTTAAAAGATAGGACATGATGTCATTTTAAAAACTAGTTAAAATTATACAAAAGATGATGTATAGATTCGACCATTTATTTGCGATGGTCATTTTGGCAAATTTTTATTTAACACTTGGTAAAATGTGTAAAATTTTCTTAGAAATTTATAATAGCCTATAGAATTCCATAAAGGCGTTAATGCATCAAATTGTAAACATGGGACATATCCGAGTTTTCAAAATGTGACAAGATAGCAACGAATATGAAGCAAATTGTAACACCCCACTTTGATAAGTGGACCGTTACATGATAATTATAGCGTGCCATCAAAGCATGCAAGGTAATATGTCCTAAAACATAAATGACCATAAAGGAAAGCCGGAATCAAACATCGGCCCCCAAACATAAACCCAAAAGATGCATAAAGTAAATGAACTGCAAAAGGAAAAGAAGTATAAGGTAGCTCCCATCATATGCTCGTCCTCTCCATGCTCGAGTCTGTCCCTGGGTACATGCCGTTTGCGGTCATGGAAAGAAAATATACGACTGAGAAATACGCTCAGTGAACGGATATATGATATAAAAGCATGACTGAAACATAAGTAAAGTATGAAATGAAAGTGCATCGGAATAAGTGTAAGTCCTAGAAAACCTGGTGTTGTTTTATAAACTGGTTTATGTTCTGAAAAGACTTATGTTTATTTCATAAAAACTGTATTTTAAATACCCAAGAGTCCATATAGGTCATGAAGGTATCAACGTGCATGAATACATAGAGAGGTGACCTCGTCATGCAATTAGAGGGATTGCCTCTAATTAAAATAGTGTGGGTGGATGGATCAGCTTCATGTAACGGATGGAAGGCACACACCACAGTTACCATGTAATATTGATAACTTGTACTATGATGCACCCATACGCCCCACATGATAATAATATAAAGGCCAAATAACTCAAAAGGGACGCCGCGAGCAATCACTCTCACCGCGGAGGGGTCATAACGTCGGTGCTTCAAGTGTTACGGTTATGGTACCTCCATAACTAGGTGGAACTGGCATGCATGTATATAGCTCAGGAAATCTAAAATATTAATCATATTAATTACTATTTAGTTTAAGTAACTAAAGGGGAAAATAGATGGCTGCAAACGGGGAATCCTAATATAGGAAGATAGTGTCCTTACTGAAGCACGGAATATTCGTACCTTATGTCTAGTAATGAGGATAAAAACGAAAGTGGATGAATTACTCCGACTTCATGATAGCTTCATAATATAAAGGGACATATATGAGTTGTCTGTATAACTTATACTTACTGATTATTAGTTTACTTGACGTGTCCTTAACTTGTTTTACTTGTTTTTGACTTCTTTTACTATTTCACGTTTAATCCTGTGTTTCTTAGTATTTCATGTGTTCTTGAATAGTGTATTTCATGTTTTATGTGTGTATAGTAGTTGTTGATCATAATGAGTAACTTTCTAAAAATAGCAAGTTTCTATATATAGTAACTTTCCAAAAATAGCAGGTTTCCATATATAGTAACATTCCAAAAATAGCAAATTTCCATAAATAGTAAGTTTCCAAAAATAGAAAGTTTTCATAATTAGTAAGGTTTCAAAAATAGAAGATTTCCATATTTAGTATGTTTTAATAAATAGCATGTTTCTATATTTAATATGTTTCTATATTTAGCATGTTTCCATAAATAGTAATAAGCTTATATTAAATAAGTCATGATTATTAAATAATAATATTATAGTAAAGTTAATTAATATTTAAATACTTAGTCTTATATAAGATTTTTAATTACTAATAATAATACATGATATTATGAGTAATTATTAATTAATAATATTACATGATTTATTAATTAAACTTTACCTTAAATGATTACTTATATAATTAAATTAAAGTATAGTTATTAATATAATTAAACCTTGGTTAATAATGTAATTAGTTTATTAAGCTAAGTTCTTAAATAAATTAATTAAATATACATGTACTTATAACATGAATAATTATTTTTATTAATTATTTTAACATATAGTTTATTTAAATAAAGTGGCCATGTTTAATTGTCATGATAATTATATTAATAATTATAACATAAGTCTGTTACTAATAAAATTAGCTAAAATATGATTAATTTAACATATCGATTAAATTAGTAAAATTAATTATACATGATTAACTTAATATACTAATTAAATTAATTAATCGATTTTGCAAAGTTTAAACCAAACACACCTTGTAGTATTTTTCGTGTATGCCCGAACCTTAAAATGCTACGCCCACCGAGGCCAAGTGCCTCGGTTGCACGAATCAAAACAAACAGCCCCAAACACAAAATCCAAACCCCACAGCCCTGCCCCCGACTGTGGATTTTTCCTCCTGCTGTGTTCAAAACTCCCACCGACTGCACTGGCCCAGCCAGTGTCTGTCGTGGGTTCCCACTGGCTTAAGCCAGTTCCTGCTGGCCGGCGCAAGTTCCCACCAAGGGTTGGGAGTCCTTCGGTTGCCACTGCCTGCAGTCAAAACCCCACGTCGGGGTCCTACTTGTTGCGGCTGCCCATGGAATACAGCCACCGAGACACTTGTTAGGGTTCGGCTGGTAGAATATAAACCCCACCGAGAGCTTAGGCTCTCGGTTTCCGTGCCAAACTAAACCAAAACCAAACCAAACCCGAAACATACTGATTTTAATTTCATGTTTTATTGATTTAATCTATGATTACATAATTGCATTGACAAGTTACTAATTGATATACAAACATGATGAAAATCAAGGATTGAAATTTACCTAATACGTATAGGTTTAGGATTAATCAACACAAACACGAACTCTAAGATCTCCAAGATCAAACTTGTCTCTTCCCTTTTTTCTTTGCAAAAGCCGCGGCCAAATAAGGGCAAGGTTTTTTTTTTTCATTTGTTTTCTGTTTGTGTAAAAGTAAATGAATGAATTGTTTTGGTTTCCTGTGGTTTTACTTTATTTATGTGTCAGGCCAAAGGCCCTTGTTCTTTTCTTTTAAACGGCCAAACACCCATTGGACATATGTATTTTGTGTTTTCGACTTTTACTTATTCTCGTGTATTAATATTCATGATACATGTTTGTGATTTAAGTTCATGTTAGTCCTTGTCGTAATTTATATATTATACGTAAATACATATTATTTAGTAAATAACTCACGTATTACTTGTCGTAATAAATTAAGATACGTAATGCTTATATTAATTATTCATGATATGTATCGTGTTATAAAGTTTAAATTTATCCGTGCTTTCATGCATTTAATGTTACGATGTGTTTTATGCGGGTTTTACAACTCTTCCCCTCTAAAAAATAATTCGTCCTCGTATTAGAGATACGATATGGCTGACAAGAACATGGATACGACGTGGCTGAAGAGAATCTAGAACCGTGACGTGGCTGAAAGAACATATCCGGATTCCCGCTCGAGATGGTTCCTCCAAAGGATCTTGACGAAAAGAATAAATCTTGGTCTTTATGACCCTGTTTTGACGATACGGAAAAGTTTCTGATTTATAACGCACGATAAATCCCCATGAATCTGTTCGAGTGGATAACACATAATGCGTAAAGATACATGAAACGATACGATACGAAATAACCTGAAAATAATGGTATTAGCAATCGCTGAGCAATGATTCGCGAGACATATTGAAACGTAGTACGTGAATAATTGTGAACGTGACACGTGAATAATTGTGAACGTGATACGTGGAGATATGGTGAATGTAATATGAAGAACATATGGTGAACTTAATACGTGCAACATATGGTGAGCGTAATATGAATGAATTGTTTTGGTTTCCTGTGGTTTTACTTTATTTATGTGTCAGGCCAAAGGCCCTTGTTCTTTTCTTTTAAACGGCCAAACACCCATTGGACATATGTATTTTGTGTTTTCGACTTTTACTTATTCTCGTGTATTAATATTCATGATACATGTTTGTGATTTAAGTTCATGTTAGTCCTTGTCGTAATTTATATATTATACGTAAATACATATTATTTAGTAAATAACTCACGTATTACTTGTCGTAATAAATTAAGATACGTAATGCTTATATTAATTATTCATGATATGTATCGTGTTATAAAGTTTAAATTTATCCGTGCTTTCATGCATTTAATGTTACGATGTGTTTTATGCGGGTTTTACAACTCTTCCCCTCTAAAAAATAATTCGTCCTCGTATTAGAGATACGATATGGCTGACAAGAACATGGATACGACGTGGCTGAAGAGAATCTAGAACCGTGACGTGGCTGAAAGAACATATCCGGATTCCCGCTCGAGATGGTTCCTCCAAAGGATCTTGACGAAAAGAATAAATCTTGGTCTTTATGACCCTGTTTTGACGATACGGAAAAGTTTCTGATTTATAACGCACGATAAATCCCCATGAATCTGTTCGAGTGGATAACACATAATGCGTAAAGATACATGAAACGATACGATACGAAATAACCTGAAAATAATGGTATTAGCAATCGCTGAGCAATGATTCGCGAGACATATTGAAACGTAGTACGTGAATAATTGTGAACGTGACACGTGAATAATTGTGAACGTGATACGTGGAGATATGGTGAATGTAATATGAAGAACATATGGTGAACTTAATACGTGCAACATATGGTGAGCGTAATATGAGAAGCGTAGGGTGAACATGATATGTGAAACATATCATGAACGTTAGACACTACAAAACTGGTCTATAGCAACGGCCATATCTGTCGGAAATCCGTCGGTAAAGGTCTTTTCTGACGGATTTGTGATAGAATAGGTGTGTCGCTAAATGCCTTGTAGGAAACTGATATCCGTCGGAATTCTCTCGCAAAAAGCGACATAAAATATCTCTCGGTAAATTGCTCTCAAAAATCTGTCAGTATGGTTTCTGTCGGAAAGCCTTCGGAAGATATATGCAAAGCGTCATAATTTTGTCACTATTAGTTGCTGAGATATCATAAAAAGAGGCCAATGGACATAATAAAGCTAACATTTATGTAATTCTAATAAAACTCGAACAAACATAACATAAAATCCAAACTATATAACTCAAATTGATAATTCATAATAAAGCTCAAATTGATAATTCATAATAAAGCTCAAATTGATATACACATGGAACCATTAGAGCGTAATTGACCGCCATTATCACTAAGCAAAACATAAAATAACAAATAAAATTAGGGGAATGGTTTGTTCAACTGATCGAGCTTAGCACAACCAGTAGCTTCAGTTAGTTCTTTTAAATTGCTTCACGTCATCAGATTTCAATGGAAAGGTAGACACGGTAGTAGTCGATTATGTGGGATGATTATTGTTCTCTGGAAAACTGAAAAAGGCATCAAGCATTATTAATACTTACAAATAATTAACTTGAAGTATTTTACATGTGAATGCCAACAGATTAACGTGATACCTCAGAATCAGCAATTTCAGAAAGGGTGTCTGTTTCATCTACAACAGTATCATTATCAGGGACGTCCTTTGAGCTCTCAAAAGCATCTTGAGTATCACTAAGCTTTCCAGAGATAGGAGCTGATTGAATTTATGTAGAAAACAAACCAATAAAAGAAAAGAAAAGCATAAGATTAACAACTACAGCCAAGTTTGAAAGGAAGAAAAAATGCTACTTACCTATGTTGCACGGAGACGGATACAGTAACGGGGACAGGGACGGGTACGGGTACTTAGAAACGCCAATGTCTCAAAATCCATGAAACGGGTACGGCTGGAAACGTTTTTGTATTTTATAAATATTTATTAATAAATTAAATAAACATGAATCTTTAACCGATAAAGCAAGAAAAAATAAATACTGATAATGAGACATAACATATACTTAACATTAAACAAATACCGATAATCAATTTTTCAAGGTTTGTTAGAAGATATGACGACCTACCACATGTTTATACAATATAAATGGACCAAAAAATGTTTCATGGCCCAAAAACTAGCCCAGAAACGTGTTAAAAGCCCAAGAAACGTTTCCAGTCGCGTTTCTGCTAGAGCCTCGGCGTTTCCCATCTTCAGGAAACGTTTCCCTTTTTGGGGAAACGTTTCCGTCGCGTTTCCGGGCGTTTCCAGACGTTTCCCGTTTCCGAAACGTTTCCGGGACGGGCACGGCACCCGAGGGGCGTTTCCGTGCAACATAGCTACTTACAAGAACATTGGCCCTTTACAGAACTCCACATAACAATTTTTACAAAGGCCCGAAACGAGATTGAACTGCCATGTTTTTGTGTTGACATACCACTTCACTGATAACAAACCTAAACAGAATCTGAAGCAGATGTTCTTTCTTGCATCTAATTGATGAGTCAAAGTAAAAGGTTCCAGAAGTAAAGGTTATTGTTATAGAATGAAGCTTTATAAATGAAGAATAAGAAAATAAGAACAAGAACACCTACGTGTATACTTATAACATTTTCAGAAAAACGACAAAAAAATCCTTTGCGGGTCAGACTAACCCAACCAATTCAATGTACGAGTGTATTGACTTTTTTTAACCACTTGACCCGCCTATCTTTCCAACGTTATATATGTGATAATCTCATGTATAGAATGTCATAAGTGAGAGGTGTGATACTCACTTGGCAGGTAAGACATTGTCCATGTGGTCTAGCTCTGCAGGCTGTAATGAGACGTCAACCCTGTCTATTTTCTAACCTCTAAGAAAATCATGCTGTCAAAATGTTAAAGGTTAGAAATCACATAGCTGTATAAAGAAACAAAATATATATATCTTTTTTCAAAGTATCTAAAAAAAGAAATACGTGTGTGTCGTCCCTGGATCTTGTTCTTACCTCAAGAGTAGACTTCTCATAAGAATTAAGTGAAAGTAAAGCTCGGTGACCACTTTCAGTTGAAAGTATCCCTAATCAAGGGTAGATTTGTCAATAAATATACGATATGAATATGAAGTGGATGCTTATAAACAGATCTTATAACCAACATTAAAAACCACATGCAAGTTTTAAAGTAAGAGTGTTTGATATTTTTGGAGATAAAGAATCAAACGATCAACACATAAATGGGATAATAACTGAATCTCGAGATTCACATGTATTATGGCCCTATAAAGATAAAAATTATAACCGACTTACGCGTAATGCATGTCATGCCATCTTAATTTTCTCAACCGTTTTATCCAACAAATACTTTATCAAGATCTTCATCACAGAAAATAATAGCTGTTCCGATAAACCCGAATCCATATGGAAACTTAAGCCACTACCACCATCAGAATTAAGAGGCCGGCAAACATATATCTGGTTTGACTCCCCAGGAAGATGGAAAACAACGCGATGTGGGTCTCGAATACCAATCCGAAACAGCATGAAAATAATATTTATTATTATTATTGAGAAAGAACTAAATTGAACATGCTTAAAATTTGGCACCATGGATAAAAATTTAGAAACAAACGGTCAAAAACTGTTCGCTACATCCGAGTTGGCCATTCAGACTAAAGCTCAAACATAGTGTACAATTTCATGGTCATATTTCCATACTGTATCTCCAAAAAAATTTGTGCATTCTTTTCATGTTGAGACCCTATGAAAATAATACCGTGTAGAGCTTTGAGATTGCAAAAATAAGCCAAAAACCGGTCAGATAATTATGAACTGGAACAAATAAGCGTTTAAGCATGCATAACTTTTGGGATAAAAAAATTGCAAACAACTTCACACTAAAAATACTATTAGTAAATGAATGCATAACCTAGACCCCATTAATAAATAAAGGTCAAATGAGAAAAAGCAGGGCCAAACAGGTTAAAAAGCTACCAAAAAAGATTACAATGAAATGCAGTCAACCTTTTAAATTATTCTTTGACAACATTTTTTGCAATAAAAAAGACACCAAAAAGTGATGAAACAATATAAACAACTTCATATAACAAATTAGAAGAACGTGACATTGTTCAAGATATGAATTGCATATTGAATTCGTTCCTTCTTTAACCTCACAACACAACACTACATGCAATCAAGTATGTTTGATTTCGACTCACATACTTTTCCTATACCAACCCAAACTCGCGAGTGACTCATCTCACACCGCAACAACTAACTTTAACCTCACACCACGACTTTAACCTCATACTCGATAGTTAATATACAAGAAAACAAGACACTAATGGAAGTGACTATTAATATAAAAATCAAACTACATCACGTGAGAACCTAAACAAGTAGTATGGATCACTTAAACAAGATAATAGGCATCAAATACATCATTCTACAAATAGAAAAATAACTAAAATGATGTGTAAAAGGTTAACATTCCGTTTGGAAAATAAGCGAACACCTTATGTGTAATTCTTTTCTCAACACATTACCATTTTTTTAAACTTGTGCTACCTTACTGTAGTCATCAATCATAGTATCCAAAAAGTAATATTTTTTATCACAAAATCAAAAGTATGATAATTGTAATTGTTTCCAATATGATAACAAAAAAAATGTGGCGACCATTAACTAAAAGAGGATTAGTCTGCAATTATATAAAAATGTGGCAACCTTTAGACAAAAATAAGCTATAATCTAAGGTGTTCCTAAGCATCCACAATGCTTTAAGTTTACAAAGACTTGAAGCATTTATGGCATTCAATGCACATTACATTAAATAGCTAGAACTTGATCAAATGACTTGAGGTTTGTCAAGCTTTTCTAAAAAGCTTGTGAAAAAGCTTTACATGCAATGCTAAAAACATCCTCCAAAGACTTTATGGAATAGTAAAAAGCTATTAGTTGCTTGAGCCATTGGAGATGCTTATCTTTTTTAAGCTATAATATAAGCTTAATCATCACTAATCCTTCCTAACAACTAACTGAATTAAATAACTTGTTTTGAGATCACAACCAAACTTCATTTCGCAATAATCTCATATAAGCTTATATAATCAAATCCTAACTGAATTAAATTACTTAATCTCATATAATCAAATGATTTAGCAATAACTTAAATTAGGGAAAAATTAAAATCGCTTTCGACCTTTAAACTAGGGGATTCGACGGCGAGCGATGGTCGGAGACGATGGCGGTCGATGGCGGGCGGCAACGATTGTTGGAGACGATGACGGTGGTTGTTGGAGACGATGGCGATGGTTGGAGACGATGACGTGGTTGGAGACGATGACAGTGGTTGCAGACGATGACGATTGTTGGAGATGTGTGAAATGAAAATGGAGATGGTGAAATGATTTAAGTTTTTTTGTAAAAACTTAACTGGAATTTTATGTTATATAAGTGTTTGTAAGTTTAAGCATCGGTTCAAAACCGAACCGAATCGATCCGAATAAAAACGAACTGAATCGAAAGGTGATTTTGACAATAACTCGAATCTAAAAATGATTTTAAGAAAAACTCGAACCGAAAATTGAAGCGATTATACTGAGCAAAACCGAAATCAAATCGAATCGAGAAAAACCGAACCGAATATATAGGTGTACTTTTCATATTTTTAACCTGAAACCGAATCATAAATATACAAAACCGAAAACCAAACCGAGTATGGTTGGTTCGGTTTCAGTTTTTCGGTTCGACTCGGTTTTCGGGTTGTTTTGCTCCGCCTAATAAAAAGTACGAGGATTAATGCCCGCGCTCCGCAACGGGGCATTTTAAGGCGATGTTTATAGAATGAGAGGGTTAAAGAAGGTAGTAGGGAGATATACAGAATAATAGAAATATCGCCTGCGTTATAAGTTGATAGCTGAAGGTCCAAAACAATACATATGCATTGCACCAAGTGGCTTTGCTAAACAATATCAGTATGGACAATTTTATGATACAATTTACAACACCAATGTGAAATCAAAAAAAACAAACCGTCTAATGCAACTATAACATATGCTGATTGAGGATCTGAGCAAACGCTTTATTTTTCTTCTCTTTTTTTTGGCATGTTTTGGTTCGGCAACCTTGGTAGGAGAGCAACCTGCAATAATCAAAATGAAATCAGCATATAATTATATTCTCTTACACTTGAGGGCCTATATTTTCTGGAAAAAAAAATGCAAACATGACGTTTGGGATTGCGTAGGTAGATAAACTCAAAGTGAAGAAACTCATATTTCAGGCATATTCTTCAAGATCAAGTGAAAAGAATTCAATTTATATGATTAGAAGGAATAGCTAAATATTTCTCATGCCTCACTCCGAAGGGATTTGACACATTATGGGCGTTAAAATAGATAAATACTCAAATCCAAATAATGAGTATTTATACAAACAATATATTCACATCCAAATCATATATAGCAGGCCTAACAGCTTATGAAGCGTTAAAAGTCTATACTCAAGATCTTTGTTGATTTACTTGTCAACTTAACTATAAATAAGCAGTCGCGGTCCTTTTTGCTGACTGCGACCACCGTCCTTATTGCAACACCGACATCAGGTCCTCTTTGCTGACTGCCCAAGATCATTAAGTCGCACTCACCCTACTTTATCATCCTTTTAAAATAAATTAACAGAACATAGTCATATAAGGAAAAAATAGGCTTCTATAGAGTATTAATATTATTGTAGTTGATATCAATCAAACATTTTAGAAAGACTTGCAAATGAAAATGGCTCTTTTTATGTTGGTCAGTTTCATAAACCAATCATTTTGATAACTGAGTGAAAATGCATCTTTTTATGCAGGTATAAAACATATTTGTCTAAAATGGGTGGTAATTGACAAAATGGATGGAAACATTTTAGTCCTATCTCAAATCTAAACCGCTGAGTATGGTAAACTAACTTTAAAGCAAATGATTTTGGAAAGTCTTGCATATTAATAATACGGTTTGGGCGGCTTTTGGCTTTGGACCTATTTGACCCAGTTTCCTTTAGGTTGTTCTGCTATCTTACCCATTAACATAAAAAGGATACATTGACATCTCTAATTAGTACGTGTGTGATGTTTACCTCTAGCCTGAGCTTGACCCTTTCAACAGCATTACGCTATGCTCTACGTCGTGCATCTACTTCAGCCTTCGCAACAACGACTTTTTCCTTTGCTGCCTTTTCATTCACTTTGATAGCAGCCCGTTCACTGGCTTCTACAACAGTTCTTTCTGCTCTTCCCTTCTGCAACAGCTCTTTCTACTCTTCCTTTTTTACCTATGGACATAATTATAGTTTCATATGGTATCGAGTATATGTTAGAAATTGTGATGAATAATTTGGATCCAAATCAACATATCATATTCTTACAGCAAATTAATTAGTAATATTATCTTGTAAAACTGTCACATGGGAACCTGTTTTGATTTACATGTCGCATATTGAAATGCTATAACATCAAGCATATGTCAATCAAGGAGTATTACCAGTTAATTACATGTAAAATGATATGTGACAATTTACGTTAGCCAGAAGGTTACCTCGAGTGTTTGCAGAACTTGTTTCTCGAACGTCTGTCGGTGGACCCCGGGAACGTGCATTAGAACTACAACGTTGGATGTTGATGGTAACAATAGGCAAGCTAGTTCGCGTAGTTGGGAAGATCACCAACATCCTTGAGAGGAAAATTGAAAAAAATGAGGATAAATACATCGAAAACTTAAATTTTTTACCTCTTTAGCAGAATACAACAAAAAAGGGTAGCGACTCTTATAATGTTATCACATATTTCCTCTTCGGGTAAAGTAAAAAAAATATCATAAAGTTTTTACCTGCACTCGGCTGGCAACCCGTAAGACTGTTTTTTCAACCTGGGTGAAACTGGTCCTGCTCAGATTTAACTGGAGGTCTCTTTGAAGAGAGGGGCTTCCAACATGTTCATTATCGAAAACAACATAAAGTCGTAAGTTCTGAAAGAAAGAGAGCCATGAGCGGATAAAGGGAAAACAACGAACCTGTATGCATCGCTGGTGTAACACTTGGTCACAAAACCAATGATGAGACCAACTCATGTCCCATAGAGACCCATTTGAAATGGAAAAGTTCTTATTGATCACATATGGCAGACAAATACGGTCACGACCAGATAATTCGTTACCATTAAAAAAAGGTAATGTTGCAGCAACGCTTGTGTTTTCGTATACAATATATGGCTCAGAGTTGAAGGAGTGTCACCGGCGATTCAATTGATCGGCCTGCTATGGCTGCAAACACGACTCGTGATGCCACGACAAAAATCAGGCCGATGACAACCATCATCATCGCCAACGTAATTATAGTTGGAAACCGGCGAAGACACGGATAAAACAATATCTTCATCGCCACATCGAAATCAGTGTAAAGGCTACCTTTTTCCAGGAACAGCAAGATATACCAAATGTGCAAAGTCACATTACATCATTCTAATTCTAAACTCGCCAAAGTAAGGTCACCAACGTCACCAGCCGGCCACCAACGCCACACACCATAATTGGTGGCAACGAAGGGGTCGACGGCATCGAAGAAAGCTATGTCATACAATTTAAAAACAATCACCCTTAAATATAAACAGCAGTTTGCCTAAAAACATATATAACATTAATTTAATTCAGTCGCAACGCCAAGGCAATAAAAACGAACCTGTATGCATCGCTGGTGTAACACTTGGTCACAAAACCAATGATGAGACAAACTCATGTCCCATAGAGACACATATGAAATGGCAAAGTTCTTACTGATCACATATGGCAGACAAATACGACTACGACCAGATAAATCTGTTACCATTAAAAAAAGGTAATGTTGCAGCAACGCTTGGCTTTTCGTATACAATATATGGCTCAGAGTTGAAGGCGTGTCACCGGCGATTCAATTGATCGGCCTGCTATGGCTGCAAACACGACTCGTGATGCCACGCCAAAAATCAGGCCGATGACAACCATCATCATCGCCAACGTAATTATAGTTGGAAACCGGCGAAGACACGGATAAAACAATATCTTCATCGCCACATCGAAATCAGTGTAAAGGCTACCTTTTTCCAGGAGCAGCAAGATATACCAAATGTGCAAACTCACATTACATCATTCTAATTCTGTAATCGCCAAAGTAAGGTCACCAACGTCACCAGCCGGCCACCAACGCCACACACCGTAATTGGTGGCAACGAAGGGGTCGACGACATCGAAGAAAGCTATGTCATACAATTTAAAAACAATCACCCTTAAATATAAACAGAAGTTTGCCTAAAAACATATATAACATTAATTTAATTCAGTCGCAACGCCAAAGCAATAAAATGGTAATAACAATAATCGAACGAATCACATACCTAAAAATCAATCCAAAATCTGAATCAAACGCATTCGGATCAAAACCTAACCAAACAGAAACCAAAAAAATTAGGGCAAATTCAAATTAAATCAAATTAAATACTTTACCGAAATGATCAAAACCAATTGGAATCAAACATGATGCTAATAGAATCAGATTAATATAAAAAATATAAGATGTGTAACGATTAGTCAATATAACAGCCACTGAGATTTTTCCTTATTACTGTATTAGATTAAGAATAACAGCCACCGATTAACGAAAGGTGTTAGTGAATGATTTATTAAAATATAGATAAAAAAGATCCATTAGTATAGATCAAAGATCCATCAATATAGATCAAAGATCCATCAATATAGATAAAAATAGATCCATCAATATAGATAAAAAAAGATCCATTAGTATAGATCAGAGATCCATTAAAATAGATCAAATATCCATCAGTATAGATGAAAGAAGATGAGAGAGATATTGAATGATTAGGGTAAGAGTGAGAAATATATACCCGATACAAATCCACGGCGTTCCTTCATTACCCCTTTAATATGTATCAACGGCTGGAAAAGCTTGAAAAAAAGTCATAAGAAACAACGGTTGTAAAGAAGGAATCACCATCAGCGGCTGGAAAAGCTTGAAAAAAAGTCATAAGAAACAACGGTTGTAAAGAAGGAATCACTTTTACAAATGAACGGCTTGAAAATGTTGCAAAAAAGTCATCACCAACAACGGTTACAAAGAAGCAATCATTTAGAGATGGGTGGAGGAGATGGAATGCTACAGTCCCCCTCTCACAAACAATTTATAGTATTTTATTTGTTATTTTTCATTCCCCTGAATGTATTAAAGGGGTAATTTGTAAAAATTTAATTGATTTTTTTTGGTAAAAAGGACTTCACCCCGGTAAAGTAAAAAAAATTAAGTGATTTTATGCTAAGTCTAATTTTTATTTTATTTGTAAAAAGTGATTTGTAAATTTTATTTGTAAAAAGTGGTTTTATGCAAAATTTATTTTTTTGTAAAAGTGATTTTATGCAAAGTCTATTTAAAAAAATGATTGTATACAAATTCTATCCTTTTTTGAAGCAACAAAAAGTTTCGTCAGAAATCGTCGCAAAATCATTTAATTTCGGAGAACTTACCGTCTGAAATTCAAAACATAAGTTAATATTAATAATTTCCGACCGAATAGCGACGGATAAACAAAAGTCTCGGGATCCCGTTAGAAATCTGACGCAATAAAAGTTGTTTTCCGACGGATTTCCGTTGATATTATTTTCCCTCAGAAATCCGTTAGATATCTATCGGTAAAACATTGCAAAAAAATGATCCCAACATCATTCACTAATATGTCAGGATTTCGTCGGAAATTTGCGACGGAAATATTTTTGTCGGAAATTATGTCGCTGTTGGTCACTTTTCTAGTAGTGAGATCAATCTATATGAAAATCATGACTTCATCACGCTCTTTGTATGTTTGTGCTTGAGTGTTTGGTTTATAATCAACTTGACTTTATGGCCGTGTCCTGATCTTCTAATGCTCGCCCGTTTCTTCTGTTTGCTTTTTCTATTTAGCCAAAAGAACTTGGTGTTTGCTTTTATATTCATTCTGGGTGTACAGTTCTTTAATTTTTTGTAGTTCAAACTATTCAATAGTGGAAGTTTATTCATATCGCTTGAGTTTGTTGGATTATCCGTATTATGTGTTTATATGACAATATATGTTTCTTATGTGTGAAATAACGAGACGTTGATTTCTATCTCTTTTATTTTGTTGCCTAAAATAGAAACAAGCACTCCTTTCGTTAGCATCACTGAAAGGAAATGATATTAACACCACTAAAATCATCGTCCAAATATTCATATTCATAGAGTTTGAAACAGTTTTTCTTAAAGTTGCGCAGATGTGGAAATCTGCAGCCTTTATGCAGCTACGAATGAGAATGGGTTTCAAGTAATTAAAGTAAGTCCACATTCTTTTAAAGCGTCTGTTATAAAAAAATTGTATATGAGGAAATTCCTTGAGGTGTCTTTTTATTCATCAGTTGGTTTAGTAAAGATGATTTATGGTGAAAAAATTGACTCTGGAGTTTGATAAACATTTGACCTATCTCTCTTAAATTGAAATATTTGGAGAGACATCACCAGAGATGCTTAAACTATGAAAATCAACTGTTTTCTCCCGCATGTTCTTTTAAAAATGCCCTTATACAGGGTTGGTCACACCATTACCATTTGTGCAGGCGTGAAGATGGTTTATGTGGGATACATATTTGAAAAGGTCACCAATATCAATATAGAAACTTAAAATGGTGGCTGTGGAACTCTTTGTAAGATTTTATTTTAAGATTACATGTTTTGAGCCACAAGCCCACAAGGTTATGTATTTCCACATTTTAAAGTACGTATTTTTTAGGTAAGTGGCCAGTATCCAGAGCACATTTTTCTAAACAATTTAAAGCTTCTACCGTTAACGAGTTAGTTTGGTAAGTTTTCTTTAATAAAGTTTCATGCCTCATCCTTACTGAATTTGGTGTTTTACAACTGTCATGTTTTCCCCATACCCTGCTCCGACGGGATTGGGTATGTTGTTGTTGTACAACTATCATGTTTGCAGCTATTATGTTTGGATTTTGCTATAGCGTGACTCATTTTTTGAAGAAAGTGCCATGCCTTATCCTTATTCAATAAACACTGAAAAGGCCCATCCATTTTGACTTTGGTATTCATTTATATGATAAAGTAGTTTGTGGTAAAGTCTAATTTGTATATGTTTATATTAATATGTTTCATATAAGTTTTCTGGTGCGGGGAAATGGATAGAATTATATCTGTTTAAAATGGAGTCCAAATTGAAGGTTTATCACATAATGCAGAGTTATTACTAGATAGAGTTATTGTCTAGGTAAGATATTTTGTAGCTAACAGCCTAACAGTGCGTGGTCCTTTGGTTGATTTTGGAAGGTTTATAATGTTGTATCTTTGACTTGGAATAGTCACTTCTTATAGTTACACATGAACTGTACACGTAAGTATATGTGAGAGTCTTTTAGACTCTTACGTCCTCAGATTGTGGTGTAATGGTATTTGAAATAATTAGATGGAATTTTGCAAGTATATGTGAGAGTCTCACGTCCTCAGATTGTGGCGTAATGGTATTTCAAATTAGATGGAATTTCGCAAGTATAACTATCGTAATGTCTATATCTGTAGTTCATATTTCATAAATAGTGTTTTGGATGCATGTTATGGTATTTGAGACTTGTTTCATTCTACAAAACTATTGTAACACCCTATTTTGATAAATGCAATGTCACAGGATAATTTTGGCGTGTCATCAAAACATGCAAGGTAATATGTCATAACATACATAACCAAATGGATAACTGGAATCAAACATCGGTTCCCTAACATAAGTCCAAAACATAAATGAAATAATTGAACTAAAGGAAGACTAAACAAGCATAAATATATGAAGGCAAGAGGAGAAGAAGTCTAAGGTAGCTCCCATCCTATGCATGTCCTCCAAATGCTCTAGTCTAACCTTAGGTACCTGCCGTTTTGGGATATGGAAAGAAAATAACGGCTGAGCAATGCGCTCAGTGCACGGATATACAATAAAGCATAGAAACATACAATATGGAAACACATAAAGAGTATAAAGCATGAATAGCAGCGGAAATAAATAAGTCCTGGAAAACCTAGCTGTCTGTCATGTTAACTGGTTTTAGTTCTGAAAACATAGCTTATGTTACTTATGAAAATCTGTATTAGTTAATGTACCAAAAGCCAATATAGGTCATGAGGTCAACAACGTGTATGAATACTTGGAGGGGTGACCTCGTCATGCAAATTAGAGGGGATGCCTCAAATTAATTGGTAAGTGGGTAGGAGGGATCAGCTCCTTGTGAATGATGCAAGGCACACACCACATTCACCATGAAATCCTGACTGAAACATGTAACTAGGATGCACCCATACGCCCCACATGATAATAAAATAATATCATGGCCAAATAACTGAAAAGGGACGCCACGAGCTATCACTCCGTCGTGGTGAAGTCATAACACTAGTGCCTCTAGTGTTATGCTTATGGTACCTCCATAAATAGGTGAAACTGGTCATGCATGTATATGGCTAAGGTAACTAATAAACATAAGCATTTAATATGTAACTACTAGGGAAAACAGTTGGCTGCATACGGGAAATCCTAATGAAGGAAGAGATTGTCCTTACTGAAGGACGGGAAATCCGTACCTCTTATCCAGTAAAAGCTAACGAAAACGATGAAGAAACTACTCCGCCTTGACGGATAATACTACAAGAATAGGGATCTGAATAAGTTATCTGAAGTACATGTGTTTTACTGATTCTGTGTGTTATTAGCTTGTTATACTTAGTTTATTATAATAATTGTATTGTAATACTAAGTAACTTTCCAAAAATAGCAGGTTTCCTAAAATAGTAAGTTTCCATAATTAGAAATAAGCTGGATTATTAAGCTAGGAAAAATATAGTTTAACTTATTAGAAAAAACAAGTCATGATTATAATGTTATAGCTTATTAAATGAATTATCTCGGTTATATTTAATAAACTATATACTATATGAATTTAATTAAAATACTTGTTTAATTAAATTAATACTTAGGTTAAAACATGAATTATTTAACTTAAATAATTAAACCTAAGTCTTGGAATAAATAACTTCTTAGCTCATGAAAATTAATTAAAATAATTAATTTATAAAATAATGTCAAGTGTACCCGAGCCCTAAACCCGAAAACCCAACACGAACCAAAAGCACCACCCCAGCCGGCGGCTGGGCTGTCTTAGCCGGCGGCTGAGGCTTTCCTAGCCGTCGGTTGCCACTGATTGAACAGAGGGTCACACTAGCACTAGCCGGTTCCCACTGCTGCGAGTAAAGTACCCACCGACAACAACCCGGTTCCCACTGTTTTCACCCTAGACCCCTGTGGGCCTGGGCTTGCAGCCGACAACAACCACACGCCACTGCACCCCTTTCGGCTGCGGTTGGTGGTCAGGAAACACCATCGAGATTCGGCTGACTCTCGGTTTGTGTGTCAACGAGACGAATACAAAACCAACCCCCCCCTGTAACTTGATTAATCTATAACATTTACATGTTTTATTCCGTGTTTTAAAGATTCAACACCTGTGGTCATACTTAAATAAAAGAAAAGGAATGATAGGGTTGATTAAATACCGAATGTGTGAATAGATAAAGCAATAGAACACGAACTCCTTTTAGATCAAAACTTGAAGTCTCTCCCCTTGTTTTTGGTTTCTTGGCCAGCGGCTATGCATAAGGAATTAGGGTTTCTTCATATTTTATTAAACTTGTATAATGCATCGCTGGAGATCTATTTTTTACTAGTTAAATGGTTAACGGGCCGGCCTTGGGCTCTTTCTTGTTTCTTCTATTTTGGTCGGCCCCTATACATACATACATACATACATGTTTCGTTTACGTTTTTCATGCTTAAATATTTATCGAGTGTGTTCGTGTGTTTTCATATCGTGTTTTACTCTTGTCATGTATTTAGTATTATACATAAATACTTATCATGTACTAATAATATACGAAATGTTCGTAATTAATATTCGTGACACGTGTCTTAAAATATTACATGTACCGTTTTAATTCAAATCGTGATTTTGTGCATTCAATATTCTTGGTATTTTAAGCGGGTTTTATAACTCTTCCCCTCTAAAAGAATAATTCGTCCTCGAATTAGATTCGTGATAGTGTTGTGGTTTTACAATACTTCCCCTCTAAAAGGATCATTCGTCCTCGAATTAGAGGTAAGATAACTGATGGAGTTGTAAGAACTGACGATACACGAAGCTAAAAGGATAAGTAACTGAAAGGACACGGATGTGATGTGACTGAAAAGGGACATGGAACATGACATGACTGAAGGGACATAAGAAGTGACATAATAGAAACGAATATATCTAACTCATGGACCGAAAGTAGGATAAGGATCGAGATGGACTCCTCCGTTTCCAAGTGGCTTCCCACTCGGAACGATCTTCTAACTGGTCTTGGCGATAAGTAAAGATCTTGATCTTCATGACTCTGTCTTGATGATACAGAAGGTTTCTGGTTTACCAATGTGAGATTGGTTCTCATGAGTCTGATCGAATGGCTAAAGAATAACTCGTCAGGGTAATAAAACATTACGATGCGAAATAATCTGGAATAATGACATAATGAACATCTTAGTAAGGATGTACGAGACATACCGAAACGTAATACGTGAACAATTGTGAACGTGATACGTGAGTGTTGGAAATACGTTTTACGCATTTAGAAAGTCTCGGTCACTCCAACAATGTAGTTATAGGCTCGTAGTTAAGTTAAGTATCATTTATTACATAGCCTGACCCATGAGCATGTTCATGGGCCGGAAGCCCAAGTCCTTTAAGGACTTGGGGTATTTAAACCTCTTTCCACCATGGAAAGAGGTGTTGGTTGTTCATTTCTCTCATTTCAATATACAAGTTTTCTTTCACTTCTCTCTCTAACTTTCTCTCTCTAGAAAAACATCAACCCTCTTGATTCATAAGATTATCATTGTTCTACAATTGGTATCAAGAGCCATGGGATGAAATAAAGATTGGTTTTGTGTTGTTCATACTTTTTTTAAGTGTGTTCATGTGTTTTTGATTGATTTTTCCAAAAGCTACAAAATTTTTTCGTGTTCTTTGATTCCAAGTGATTTACATATCTTCTAAATAGTTCTAGTAACGATTTGGTGATATTCGTTTGGTTAGAATCACGTTTTTCAAGGTAAAAATCCTTTCTTTCTTGGTGATCTTAAGTCTCGGAGTGTTTTTAGGGATACGATCTAACTCTGTGTTTGCATAAACCATTGGGGTTTCTACTTGCGATCCTGAGTGACGATCCATCAGTGCGATCCAGCTACGATCTATAGGTCCGATCCGTTGTTCATTACCTAGTGCGATCCATCAGTGCGATCTAGTATCACGATCAGGCTACGATCATCATACTGCGATCAGGTTACGATCATCTCATCACGATCAGGCTACGATCAGCATACTGCGATCAGGGTTCGATCATTACATCACGATCAAACTACGATCATCACACTGCGATCAAGGTTCGATCATTCACCACGATCAGGCTACGATCATATCACCACGATTCGGCTACGATCATCACTAAGATCAGGGTTCGATCACAACAGGATACGATCAGGATACGATCAGAATACGATCAGACATAGTTTTTTCAACACTTAGAGGATTTTCAATCTTGATTTTTATTTGGAAACATTAGAAAAAACACACAATCAAAAGATATTCATATCTTTAGTTACACAACATTAAAATACATAATCTTATTTCATTGCTCGATCATAATTGATAATCTTTTGTCAAGTGATAACAAAATGAACTCACATTCATTTATGCCAACTATGACTTCACTCACCGATATATCGATCATTTCGGGTACCGATACTCGCCCGCCTTTGCTCATCAAAGATTTATTTGAATCATGGCAAAGTCGCATGAGAACGTACATCATGGGCAAACAAAGTGGTCGACTTATGCTAGAATCAATTGACAAAGGTCCTTTGGATTGGGGAGAGGTTACAGTCAACAATGTGACAAGGCCAAGGCAGTATCATGAGTTAACCGATGCCAACAAAATCATTGCAGATGCCGATGAAAGGGCTGTTCAGACAATTCTTCAAGCCCTTCCACCTGATATCTTCAGAATGGTGAGTGAACATAAAGTGGCCAAGGATCTTTGGGATCGACTTGCGGTTTTGCTACAAGGGACATCTCTCACTAAGCAAGAACGAGAATGTCAATTATATGATTTGTTTGATAGATTCCAATACATTACAGGGGAGACTCTTCATGATTTTTACTGGCGTTTTACCACTCAGATGAATGACATGAATGTCTATAATCTAAGGATTGAACAATTTCAGTTAAACACCAAGTTTTTGAACACACTACCCCCTGAATGGAGTCAATATGTGACGGATGTCAAAATGATTCGTGATCTACACAAGTCCAACTTAGATCAACTCTATGCTTTCTTACAACAACATGAGAAGCATGTGATCCAAAACCGAATCTCTCAAGGACCTTATCATGAACCAATGGCATTATTGGCAAATCATCCTACACTGTCATATCACAACTCTCAGCTTGCTTTAGGACACAAATTTTCATATCAACCTGTGTATCAAACACCAAGCTTTCCACAGTACTCGATTCTGCCACCGCTACCAACATCTTACCACCAACCAGCAACATCATCATCACAAGGAGATTCACACCCATCACCTTATGCTTCACACCAGTATTCACCGTATCAACCTCCCACCAACCCTGTTAGTACCTATCCACAACTCGAGGCTCCTCAACATCATTACTCACATCAAGAAAGTGTTCCAACCAATCAGTTTGTTGCTCAACCAGCATCAGCATTATACTGTGAAGATGACATCCCTGTCCCTGAATTTAAACAAGGAGATAGCCCTACTGAAATCCTAGCTCTGTTGTCTGCATTTTTAAGTCAAACTTTGAACAAAAGAGGTTACCGAGGTTCAGCACCAACTAACAATCAGTTAAGGAACTCGTCTAACTCTCGACAACAGGCAACAATTCAGGACGGTAGGGTCATGGTGCAACCACTTCAAGGGAGATCAAATTCGTCTACTGCTGGTGCACGTTCATCCAATACTACTGCTACAAGGGCTAACAGCACTGGTAAAATGAAGGTGGTTATTTGCTACAACTGCAAAGGGGAAGGGCACATGGCCCGAGAATGCAAGCAGCCTAAGAGGAGAAGGGACGACACATGGTTTAAGGAGAAGATTTATCTGGTGAATGCTCAAGCCCAAGGTCGTGAGCTTGATGAAGAAGAATTGGCATTCCTTGCAGATCCAGGAGTAGCGGAAACTGATCGTCTCACAACAGTCATCACCAACAATGCTGCTTATCAATGTGATGATTTGGATGCATATGACTCGGATTGTGATGATTTTAACACCGCCAAAGCAGCTCTTATGGCAAATCTTTCACTCTATGGGACTGATACCATTGCTGAGGTACCAAATACTGCTACAGATACTAGCATTGTACCTTATCAAGTTGAGCAAATGTCTGAGTATTCGGAAGAGCCTCCGGTGGTTAGTAATTCAATCGATGAGACAAACAATGATAGCAATAACATTGCAAGTCCTCAGATTTTGAGTGAACCACAACCGGAAGCTCCTATGACTATTAATTCGTCTGCTCAACCTGATTTGGTTATGGTCCCTGCATCTTTGCTTAGCCAAATGAATAATGCAGTCCTTGAAACCCTTAATGCTAATCAGACTTTATCTGCTGAGCTTGCTTTGCATAAGGACAAGGTTAAAACCTTGGAAATGACTCCTGTGTCCACTACCTTAACCAATCCTGAATTTGATAGGTTTAGGAAAGTTCAAATGGACAATCTGCTTGAAATTGAAAGTTTAAGAGCAAATCTTTCGAATGAGCTTAAAGAAAAAGAGTCAGTCGTTACTAATTTTCAACAACTTCAAACGGATTTTGAAATTATTGAGTCCAAACAGCTTGAAATGGAAATTAAGACGTCTAACAGAATAAAAGAAACCGAACTTAAACTTTTAAAACAATATGCTGCTTCACATCTAGTACACTTATTTCATGCATCATTTAAAGAATTCAACCTATCGCGTCTCATAGACTTACCACCTAACCCGGGTTATGCAAAGCAAGCACTTAACCACAACCCACGATTGTATGAAGCAACAAAGTTAGGTTTGGTATTTGATCTGATAGTATTCTCAAGTGATTCCGTGACACCATATGATGAAAAGCAGTTAAAATTACTTTTGACATATCCTGAATATGATTATGCTTTAATGAATGCAAAAAATGCCACAATAGATCTTAGAATTCGTTTTAATATGAAAAAGAGAACTCTCCAAACATCCACTTTCATGCCGACTAGAGAACGCCTTAGTATAATTCCTACACTTGTCAACTCGGACAAACCAAAGGAAATTCCTAAGAATATTCCCCCGGTTAGTACGGTAAAGCTCAGCATTGAAGAGATTGGGCAATACCTTACCGATTTTGACAAGGTCATCTTGGAATGTACGACTTCAACGGCTCAAACCGCTGGAGAATGGGCATTCGAACACATGAAATCGGTGTTTGAAGAAGCGATCGTTCCGTTTGTGAACCATATTAAACAAGGAGTCTATGATCTAGCGTGTAATTTAAGTTTTGAAATTGGTGAAGTTCAAAAAGTTTTCAATAAAATGGATGATGCTTATGAACAACACTTAATTGAAAAGGAAAAGATCTTATCAGAATATGACCGCTTTTTAGAACATATGGTGTCTCTTGAAGTGATGCAAGTTGTTACTATTCAATATACTCATGAAATTTCATCTACTGTGGATATTTGTGATGATGTGCATAAATCTGTGAATACTAATGAACATGTGAATACTGTAGAAAATCATTCTTGTCATGAATCCAACGCTGAATTTTTAAAGCTTCAAGATTCATATAATACACTTTCAAAAAGTTTTAACGAGCTTCAACAACATTCTATATCTCTTGAAATTGAGAATCAATCTAAAAATGAAACTCTTTCAAAACTAAATGATGGTGGAAACTCCGTTGAGACAAGTGACAAGATGATTCAGATGGTTCAAAATTTAGAAGAAGAGATGATGAGACTTAAGAGAGAATTAGTAGAAACAAAAACGAAACTAGAGGCTGCAGAGGCTAACAATCATGTCCTAGAAACTAGAATTAATTCTATACTAGGAGAGCGTGAACAAGTAAGGCAGGGAGACTCACAAATTTCTGGTTCAATAGAAGAACACCTCGCGTTTAATGCGACATAGCGAAAGTCTTTAATTGACAAACTGAACAAGAAATGTGAGGAAACCTCTGACCTAAAAATTCAGCTCATAGACAAAAACATGGTTTTGGCCGAGTTAAAGGAGACACTTCTTCTCACCCGACAAGAAGTTGTTAATAACTTAGCTAGCAATTCTGCACCGTCCTCTAGTGCTCCAACAACCAAGTCAGTAGTGCTTTATAAGAACCCGCTCCATAAGAAAAACCCGGTTACCTACGATGACTATATGAGGAATGCAACTAAGCACGTAGATCTGGTTAGGGATATTTTAGATGATTTGTATGCGCTAGATCCCTCAAGCAGTTACTACTACACAGCTTATGAATATATTAAGCGTGTTCAATATTGCTTAGCATATTTGCAATATATAGGCAAACCGGGTTCTGCACTACTCACTACTCGACCCATTGCTGTAACTCCATTCAATAAGACTCCAGGAGCAAAACCGTCATTGACACTATCAAGTAAGGCACCTTTAAAATCTGTAACTAATGTTCCCTTGGCTTCTACAGGAGTAAATGTGTCCACTAAGGCTAAAGGATCTCGAGGAAAGAAAGATAGGATCAAGCCTTCCACTAATAGGACTGAGAAGAAGAAAGTAGAAGTGCACCCTAGGAACGTTATTTCAGTTTTAAATAAAAAGAATCATGTAGCTAAGACAAAAGGTCCTCTTTATGAGTGGAAACCTAAGCAAAGTGTGAATTCTAATGCGAAATGTTGGAATTGTAATGAATGTATGCTTTCTAAGCATCATGATTTATGCCTTATTGATCACGTGAATGAAATGCATGCTATTAAGAACAATCTTGAATGGACTCCAACAGGGAAGAAATTTACCCAAGTTGGGTGGCAACGGAAACCCACTGGTAGGACCTTTACTGCAAATGGAACTACGTGCCCTTTAACTAGGATCACATCCACGGAAGTTAGGTCTAAGCGTCCTTTAAATAGGAACACTAGCACTAAGAAATGGAAAAAGCGCCCTTTAACTAGGTCTGCCCCCACTAATGTGCCTACCAGTGGTAATGTCCCAAGTCAAAAAGTACCTCAGAATACTAGACAACTAGAATCTAAGCCAACCACTAGTAAGAAAATCTGGAAACCTAAAGTTTTGTCTGATAGCAAATCTAAGATAACTATATCTGTACCTGCTAACTCAGAAGAACAATTAGAATCCGATACATCGTCTGTGTTTGGTAAAATTTTCAGGTCGTCCAAATTATTCTTTGGTATTTGGACTCGGGGTGCTCCAAACATATGACTGGAGACCGCTCGATGCTCAAAAATTTCGTCAGCAAGTTTCTAGGAACGGTAAAATTCGGCAACGACCATATTGCAAAGATTATGGGTTATGGTGAATATCAAATTGGGAATGTCACGATTTCAAGGGTTTACTATGTAGAGGGACTTGGTCACAATCTATTCTCAGTAGGACAATTCTGCGATTCTAACCTTGAAGTGGCCTTTCGACAACATACTTGCTTCATTCGCGATCTTGCAGGAAATGATTTTTTAAAGGGTTCTCGAGGGGATAATCTCTATACTTTGTCTATTCAAAACATGATGGCCGCCTCTCCTGTTTGCTTACTCTCCAAAGCATCTAAGACCAAGTCATGGTTGTGGCATCGTCGGTTATCTCATCTTAACTTTGATGCTATTAACCATTTGGCTAGAAATGAACTTGTTCGTGGTCTTCTGAAACTTAAGTTCGACAAGGATCATTTATGCTCCGCATGTTCATTGGGGAAAAGCACCAAGAAATCTTACAAACCTAAAGCAGAAGACACCAACCAAGAACCACTGTATCTTTTGCACATGGATCTTTGTGGGCCAATGCGTACAGCTAGTGTGAGTGGTAGAAAATACATCCTCGTCATAGTGGATGATTTCTCAAGGTTTACATGGGTAAAGTTTTTAGCATCTAAGGATCAAGCACCAGAGTATATCATTACCTTCTTAAAGATGATCCAAGTACGTCGTAATGCTACTGTTCGCCGCATTCGGACTGATAACGGCACTGAGTTTGTTAATCAGACTCTTCGAACTTATTATGAAAAGGTTGGTATTTCTCATGAAACATCTGTGGCTCGCACTCCACAACAAAATGGTGTCGTTGAAAGACGTAACCGTACACTTATGGAAGCTGCTCGAACTATGTTGATTTATGCGAATGCTCCTTTATTCTTATGGGCAGAAGCAGTGGCAACCGCATGTTATACCCAAAACCGCTCAATCATTCGCAAACGTCATGGTAAAACTCCATATGAGCTACTTCATGGGCACAAACCCGATATTTCATATCTTCATGTGTTTGGTGCACTTTGCTATCCAAATACAAATAGTGAAAATCTGGGAAAACTTCAACCGAAGGCTGATATTGGAATTTTCATTGGATATTCACCTGCAAAGAAAGCTTACCGGATTTATAACCGTCGTATTGGCAAGATTGTAGAAACTTTGGATGTCGATTTTGATGAGCTGACAGCGATGGCTTCTGAGCAACACAGCTCTGAACCCGCATTACACGAGATGGGAACCGGTACAATCAGTTCCGGATTAATTCCCAACAATCCTATGATGAGACTGCTTTTATACATGGTCTCATCGTCCAAATCGGGCTTTAAATGCATAAAATATCATAAAATATGCCAAATATATGCTCGTGTTTGTTACTTGTGTATTTTTAGGTACGGATATTGAGGAATTGGCAAAAGAACACAAGAATCAATCAAAAACGAACACGGGAAACGAAGTCGCACAATGAACCGGGCCCAAGTTTGGAATTTTGCAAAAAGACCCTTGAAGAATTGAAGATTGGCAAAATTAGTCCCTCATCTTTGAAGAACTTGTCACATTTGACCCTCCACATATCAAATGTACAAGTATGGTCCTTAATGTTTGAAGATTATACAAGATCAGCCCTTGGAAAATGAAGAAAATACAAAAGGAGCCCTTGTTAAAAGTTTTTGAAGAAATTGTGCCAAATATGACAACTTGTCCAAAGTTGTTGCATGTTAATTAGGCGCTGATGGAGTTTAATACAAAGTGGAAAGGAAAGAATATCTTGGGGACCAATTCTGCCACAAACCAAAACCCATACCAAATGTATCCACCATTCACAACTTGCCACCTCAGCACTGCCCACCCATTAACCCATACCCTACCCAAACCCGTACCCACCACCCATCCACACCCGGTTTATTAAATAAACCAGGGTCAAACCCCAGTCAAACCTACCCCATTTCCCTCCTTAACATTTATTTAAAATGTTAATTACCCAAAACAAATCAAAACCCCCCCTTAATCCTGATAAACCCTAATCCTACCCCAGATCCAATCTCACCCAAAACAAGGGGTTTTACCCTAAAACCTTCCAGAACACTAATTCACGTCCCTCTCAACCAAACCCACCTCACCCAACAATCCCACATGGCCTGTGGACCCCTCCCCAAGCCTCCCCTGCAACGTCTTTTTCACCCAAAACCCTAAAACCGACAAGATTGATGGTTTGATGTCTCTACTTGGTCCCCAAGGCTCATCCAACGTCCCAAATCCATTCAAGCATCACTGGCATCACATGGGTGACTTTTGACCAAGAATTCGTCCAAGAAGACAAGGGCTTTTTAGGAAATTCCAAGATTAGGGTTTCAGCATTTTATTATTTTATTATTAGTTCTAGAATAGTCCATTTAGCAGTATAAAAAGGAGATGAGCCTGTTCATTCTCCTTTGTTCCAGTTTTTAGCCAAAAACCTTGTAATTCCTTTTTTAATTAATAAAGTTTGGTATTTGTGTTTAAACAATTATAATTCCTTTTATTGAGTTAAAAAGTTGTGTGTTGTGTTTATGCTAAAAACTGAGTTCCATTTAAATTGTGAAAATTTTGAGTGAAAAGTTTTCAAAAAGGGTTTTAAAGATAGCCTTTGATCTTAGAAATCAATAAGCTTTGGAAAGTGAAAGTGGACCAAAGCTTTTAAGTTTCTGAGTGTTAAAAGTTGTTTTTAAAACGTGTTTGTAAAAGGTTTAATAGTTTGTGAAAGAAATTTTTAAGAAAGAAAAGCAAAACGGATTTGAGATATTGTTTGTGCTTGTTCTTTTGATTTTCTTCTTAGCAGGTGTTGGAGTGTGTTGCTGTTAAAGGTTCAGCATACACCCCAGTGTATTTGGAGGTGGTATTGCAACCACAAGAACCTTGGATGTAAGGTTCTAAGGTAAAACTCTTTTACCTTTTAAAATTTCAGAAAAATATGATGTTCTTGTGATTTTGTTGAAAAATTTGTTAAGTGTTGTTAAGATTGTGAAAATCTGCTCATTGTGTGTCATATGCATGTTAGATGCCTATTTGATCAGTTTGTAGAAGTTTTAAAGTGATTTGGTTAGTATAAGACGTTTTCAGAAATATAAAGGGTTGTTTGGATACGTGTTTTAGCAGGGGTAAAACTCTTTGGTTGTGTTTAAAAAGGTGTTAGATAGAATAAAAAGGGTTGAGTTAGGTTGCTTGTTAGTCTTAGTCAAGATTGGGACAAGTTTGAAGCAAGTGTGCTAGTTAAAAGGTGAAAAGTGAGCTAAAATTTGTCTTGTCTTTTTTCTGCATTCTTTTTTGAAAATTGGTGCTTGGATTCTGTAAACCTGTTAAGATTAGGTTGAAGTAGGGTTGTGATTGCTTGAGTATTGATTATCATCACTTGTATGCAAGATTTAAGGAGTTAAAAATCATTTGAGTGCAAGTTAAAAGCTCATAAGAGCTACCAGACCCTTAAAAAGATTACATCAACTTGATTTGCTTGTGAATGCTTTCTGTGTGAATTTTTTGAGCTAAGTATTGTGTAATTTGTACTTGTTGTGACTCCCTACACTCAGAAAGAGTGTAGGGGTGCCTTTGTTCCAAAAATTATCCACAAGAAAAGCAATCCAAGCCCTCTTGGAACATTTTTGCATCAGTAAAGAAACAAGCAAACAAGCTTGTGTTCTTCAATGAACAACTGGCCACGTTTTTATTCTTAATCTTGTTAAATCTTGAGTAAAAAGGGTTTTGGTTTGTGTTACAAGCAACTAAGGGTGTCAGTGTTTGATTTGAAAAAGAAAAAAAAAAGAAAAAAGAAAATTTTGGCAAAAAGCATACCCGTAACGGACTCGAACCCTCGACCTGCAGCTTAGGAGTAAAGGGCTCTACCGTTAATCTAGATAGCTTTTTACGTTCTCCTTTCATTTCATTATCCTTTTAACCTCTTTTCTTTTCAAGCTTATTAAACAAAGCCGTAGCTTATTTCTTGTGTTTTGGGCTTATTTAATAAGCGTTTTTGGTTATTTAGATTTTTCTTAGGATTATTATTAGGTTGGTGATTTTTCTAGATAGGTTTTACATTTTTCCCTTTATTTGTTTATTTTCTATGCATTTTTCTTTATCCGTTTTTAATTAATTGCTTAAAAAATAGTAAAAAGTGTTTTAATTTTTAGGAAAAATAATTTTTAGCTTTTAGATTAATATTTTGAGGTTTACATCTAGTTTTGGTTTTATAAACTTTAATTTTTAATTTTATATTATTTTAAGGTTTTTTATAAACTTTAATAATTTTTATAAAATTATAAAAAAGGGTTTAGGAACTTTAATTTTCATTTTCTTCTTAATTAGAATATTTAGAATTTTTGAGAATTTTTTAGAATTTAGTTAAGAACTTTTAATTTTTTAGATTATTTTAATATTATTTTATTCATAAAAATAAAAAGTTTTATTTTTATTTCTTTTTCATTTTTCCTAGATTCTAGACATTAAAATAGGAACTTTTTCACTTTCCAATTAATTTTTAGGCTTTTCAATTAATTTTTAGAATTAATTTAAGATTTAATAGATTTTAATAGTTTTTAGGAGTTTAAAAATAGTTTAATTTGGTTTTAAAATTTTTAAAAATAGTTTTTAGCTTAATTAGGGCCTTTTTGAGGTTTACAAACTATAAAATCTTGTTTAGGGCTTTTTAATATTTAAAAGTGATTTTTAGGGCTTTAATTAGCATTAAAAAGTCATTATTAAATTAATTAAAAGGTTTTGGCAAGTTTGGATTTTTTGTAAACTCTTAAAATTTTATTGTGGATTTTTAGTAATTTTTAGGAATTTTTAGATCAAAATTTTAAATTTTGCACTTTTTACGTTCTACGTCGTAACTTTCTAGTAGTGTTTTCGCCTTATTTTTCTATTTTTTCGTCTTCGTCATTTTCTCTTCTTTTCTTCTCATTAATAATCAAAAACAAAATCAATCATTCATTACACAACACACGTGCCTCCTCGAGAACGAACTCACTTTTAGGGTCATTCACACACGGTTTTCCTAAATCGTCGTGCACGCTTACCCTATTTTAGTTGCTTGTTTTTCCTAAAGCAAGTATCTAATTTTACAACTATCATCCTACTTCTCCATCATTTTTACCACCAACAAGGGCCGAGTGGGAAAAATTATTTCAACCTATGTTTGATGAATTTTTCGATCCACAGAGTAATGATTCCCCAGCAACTGCAGCAGTAGCTCCGATTCCCGTAGTTGTTGCTCAAGATAATGGAAATCTATCCGAGGCATCTACTGTTACTCTTGAACATGATGTCCCATCCCCCACCAATTCTCAAACAACACCTGAATCATCACCCCCACTCGTTCCTAATGATGTTGAAGAGGAACTATATGATCACGATCTGGAATATGCTCACTTACAAGAGCTTCCTTTCTTTGGTTCACATATACCTGATGACCCTACGGGTGCGTCTACCTCAGAGGAAGCTCCTGCAATCGTTCACTCCCGACCACCACGGATTGAAACTCACAACACTAAATGGACAAAGGATCACCCAATCCGCAATATTATTGGTGACATCGATCGACCAGTCTTAACACGCCATCAACTCCAAGAACATGCATTATATTGCTATTTTGATGCATTTCTTTCAGACACTAAACCTAAAAACTGGCAACAAGCCATGACCAAATCATCATGGATTGAAGCCATGCAAGAGGAACTCAATGAATTCCAACGTCTTGAAGTGTGGGAATTAGTTCCGTTACCCAGCAACGTTGAAATCTTGACACTGTTGTGGGTATACAAGGTTAAGCTCGATGAGTTAGGTAGTGTGCTCAAAAACAAAGCTAGATTGGTCGCTAGAGGTTACAAACAAGCTTTGGGTATCGATTTTGAAGAATCCTTTGCTCCTGTTGCACGATTGGAGGCAATTAGACTATTCCTTGCTTATGCTGCTCACATGAATATGATCGTCTACCAAATGGATGTTAAGACGGCATTTCTTAATGGTGAATTAAGGGAAGATGTCTATGTAAGCCAGCCGAATGGATTCGTCAATTCAGAGTATCCTAATCATGTGTACAAGCTCAAGAAGGCTCTTTACGGGTTGAAACAGGCTCCACGCGCGTGGTATGATCTCTTATCAACGTATCTCATCTCCAAAGGCTTCTCCAAAGGCAAAGTGGACCCAACATTATTCATTCTCAAGGAGGACAACGACATGATACAGGTACAAATTTATGTTGATGATATAATATTTGCTGCTACTAATCAATGTTTGTCTGACCGTTTTGAGAAAATTATGTCCACACGCTTTAAGATGTCGATGATGGGAAAAATTTCATTTTTCTTAGGGTTGCAAATTTCTCAGAATCCCAGAGGCATCTTTATTAATCAATCCAAATTTGCTCTTGAATCCTTAAAGAAATATCACTTTGAAAACTGTGACCCCGTGGATACTCCAATGGTGGAGAGATCCAAGTTAGATGAAGATAAGGAAGGGATAGCTGTCGATCCTAAACTTTACCGTGGAATGATCGGCACCCTTCTCTATCTGACTGCTAGCAGGCCTGATTTGCAATTTGCTATAGGCATGTGTGCCCGGTATCAGGCTCGGCCTACCGAAAAGCACTTACATGTTGTGAAAAGGATCTTTCGGTATCTAAAAGGAACACTTAATCGTGGTCTGTGGTATCCGAAGGATTCCTCTATTGCATTAATTTCATATGCAGATGCAGATTATGCCGGGTGTCAAGATACCAGACGTAGCACTTCTGGCAGTGTGCAACTCCTTGGAGATAGACTTATCAGTTGGGCATCAAAAAGGCAGAAAAGCGCCGCGATATCAAGTACTGAGGCTGAATACATAGCTATGTCCGGTTGTTGTGCTCAAGTTCTTTGGATGAGATCACAATTGACTGACTACGGTCTTGGATTCAACAAAATCCCGATGTACTGTGATAACAAAAGTGCAATCGCTCTATGCTGCAACTACGTTCAACACTCTCGAGCAAAGCACATTGACATCCGCTACCACTTCATCAAGGAGCAAGTGGAAAATAGAGTGATCGAACTATATTTCGTCAACACTGAGTATCAGCTGGTAGATATATTCACAAAGGCCTTAGATCGAGGACGCATCGAGTTTTTGATCGACAAACTAGGCATGAAATCATTTTCACCAGCGACACTTAAGGAGTTGGCAGAAGAGTCTGAAGAATAGTATTGGTAAACTATTCTCGAGTATCCTTTGATCGTGATCTTGTATATTATAGTACATACTTAAACCATCAAAAGCAAAATACAAAAATATAAAACTAAGAAAAACCAGAAAAAATATAAAACCAAGAAAAACCATAAAAAATATAAAACCAAGAAAAACCATAAAAAATATAAAACCAAGAAAACACAAAAATATTTTTCTTTTCAAATCGGGCATGTCTTTTAGTACGGTAATATTTACGGCTTTAGAAATGTCGATTAATATTGACACGGCGCCATAAATAGAGTCCGTATAAAAGTTGTACACGTTTTAAAACATGCCCATTATGGCTTGTAGTTATGACTGCAACCCGGTTTTCGCATTAAAGTCACGTATTTCTTTTGAAAACGTTGGCTCACAACAGGAATTAAGTTTCTTGGGCAAGGTTTACTTTAAAACCTTGTAAGGGGCCAAGCTTACTTTATAACTTGGTCTAACACAAATTCGTGTACGTTTCAATGCACTTATCTTGTTTAAAATAAGAGAAATCTTATTTCCACCAGAATCGTTCTATATAATCACTTAACCGGTAAATGTCCTTATTAATAGTTGTGTCCTAAATATCTTTGACTACTGCTCTTTAAAAAGAAAACGGGTCAGAGATTAAGGGGGAGCAAATATTAATTCTTCGTGGTAACAAATATGGTCATTAAAAAAAAGATTGTCAGAAAATAGTAGCTACCCGTCATCTTCAGTTACGCTATGTGTGCCTTGTGTGATTTAAGTATCTCTTGCATAGGTCATTAACATCTTGGTGTCAAGTAGTTGTGTTAGTGTTTGGGAACGAGTTTATTGTATGTTAAGTTAACTCTAACTTACAATTTAAATAGGGGGACCAGTTTTGCACTTTTGCAAAAAGTGGTGGGTGTTTAAATCAATTTTGACCAAGTCAAAACTATACCACCCCCTCCTTCCCGTCGTCATTGAAAAAACACACAAACACACTCTTATTCCGCCATTATCGAGACCTCAAGCTCCATTTTGATCAGTGATTTGTAACTTATTTCGTGCTGTTTTATATCTAGGTACTTTGTTACAATTGCTATCAATTAATCCATCTCATATCCTTACATCTAAACAGGAACAATAGATCACATGTTTTGTTTTTACAAATTAGGGTTTATTGATTCTTGATAAAACCTAGTTTTTATTGCTGGGATGTGTTCTTCTCGCCTAGATAAACATTGGATTTTAACAGGTTTGCTTATAACATCATATTTGTCCTGAAATTGCTCACTTTAGATTCACCTCGGTTCTATCACCAAGAATACGATCATTGGCTGCGATCCATTCTCATCGCATTGAGTGCGATGGCCTTATCCTTATCCATTCGCTGCGATGGTTCATCAAGATGGATCGTTGCGATGGTCTGTCAAGATGGATCGTTGCGATGGTCTATCAAGATGGATCGTTACGATGGTCTATCAAGATGGATCGTTGCGATGGTCTATCAAGATGGATCGTTGCGATGGTCTATCAAGATGGATCGTTGCGATGGTCTGCCAAGATGGATCGTTGCGATGGTCTATCAAGATGGATCGTTGCGATGGGTCTGATGCGATGACTCCCATGCGATGGCGTAGGATGCGATGGGATAGGATACGATGCATAGGATACGATGGGTAGGATACGATGGATTTGATACGATGGGTAGGATGCGATGGGATAGGATACGATGCATAGGATACGATGGGTAGGATACGATGGATTTGATACGATGGATATGATGCGATGGAATTGAATGCGATAAGTAGAGTGCGATGTATGAGCACGATGGATAGAGTTAGATAAATTGAATTCACTACGATGGAACACAGTTGCTAAGTGTTAAGATATGTGTTGCACTATACTTAGTTTTGCCATGTCTTTGCCTTTTATATCTCGTTACGTGATTCTGAATGTATGACTTTGGTCCATATGCTCTATACTTGTCTTTGCTACTCAAACTTACGTAGTGATACTTTGTTGTGATTTATATCCAATGCTTAGAATTTACATGTTTTTATATATCTACTGTGCTTGTATTTATCTATAAGCAGGAAAATGTCGATAACCGAAGAAGAACAAAAACAATTAGACCTTACCCTTGTTCCACTCAATGCTCGAATGCAACATGCACCAAATAATTTTCGTCTAAGAGACGATTTTGATCCTTCTTTGGCGGCATTCAAAATCGCAACAGATATCCTAGATTGTTCACCAATAAAGGATGCATTACGTGTCACTGCATCGGTTCCTGAAGTATACATGCATGAATTTTGGGCAACTGCCTCAATCACACAAGCAAAGCAACTGTCAAAGAAGATAATCTCCTTTACTCTGAACAACAAAGCATTGACATTTGATCTGCGTCAGTTTAGGCAATTATTTAAGCTTCCAAAGCTTGCAAAAGGGGAACACTTTGTGCCTGATCCAGATGCAGAAGAACTACTTAGAGTAATCCGAGAGTTGAACTATGAAGGTGAAATTGGTTTTCTTTCTCAGTTTAACACATCACATATTGGACAACCTTGGAAAGCAATTGTCATCACTTTAGTGAAGTGTCTTACTTCCAAGATTCGTGGATCAGATGCAATGCGACCCGCTCAGGCAATCATCTTTTGGGGTCTCTATACCGGATCTAAAGTGGATTATGCTTTACAACTTTGGGAAGAATTTTGTCATCAATTCACAAGTTCTAAAAGAAAAGCAGTACATCTTCCATTTCCAAGGTTCACAAAACTCATCATTAATCACTTCATGAAGAGTGACCCAAATATTGATCATCACGGGAACTTCTTCTATCATACTCAAGATGATGACGATGTGTTAGACACTATGACTGCGGATAATCAATTTACAAAATATAAACTCAGACCAGCTCAAGTGCCTGCAATCATGATGAATGACGGTATAAGGGAAAGTGATCATTACAGAGAGATGCTTAAAGATATTGATGCACAGTTTATACGAGCAAATGCAGATCCTTCCGAAAAACAAGCAGAGACGCAAAAAGGAAAACGAAAGAAAAGAATTTCCAAGCGCGTATCGCCCGTTTCATCAAAAGACAAAGGCACAAGTAAAGAGCATTTAGTTGATGAAGAGGCTGAAGATGCTGAGATGACCCAAACAGAGGAAGAACAGGAAGAAATACCACTTCGAAAGACAAAGAAAGCAAAGCAGACCAAGGGTAAAAGTGTTGCTTCCGAAGAACCTGCTCAACAACAAAGTTCTGAAGCCAAACAACTGCGTATTGTCCTTCAACAAAGCAGACAAGAAGCTTTTTCCACAGGCTCAGGTTCTAAAATGTTTGAGGACTTAGCATAATTCGACAATCCTGATGATGACTTGGCATTTTATGACGATCCTCTTGATGAAGATATTTATGAAGATGCTGGTAACTACCTCGTTGAAAGTCGTGAGCCAAGTGAAGAACGTGAGAGTAGTGCAGACACAGATACAAGTATGATGTATCGAGACGCAAATATTACCACTTCTTTACCAGAATCAACTCACATGGTGTTAAACGAAGATGCTCATGCAACTCTCATACCAGAAACTCAACTTCTAAGTAAGTCTACTTCTGGTTCTGATGACGTTTTAAAATATCTCAATCTGGAAGGGGAAGGCGTTGAGGTCACAAACACTGACCCGTCAACAAACGAAACCATGGTGGATGTTCCCATAACTACTATTACATCCACCACCACTCCACCATTATCCACCCCGATCATCAGTGAGGTCATTACCCCAGCTATCACCCCGGCACCCGATGTACAACCAGTATCAACCACCATTATCACCACTGAATCTACACCGTCATCCGCAGCGGAACAACTTGTATCAACCACCGCCCCAATCACTGTATCTACATCAACACCTATTCTACAACAACCAGTATCATCCACCACCACGTTAACAGTTATGGTTACACCTTCACTAGAAGCACAACAAGTATCATCCACATCCGATCCCTTCCTCACAGTCAATGACCCACTGATCCAGTCTCTTCAACAACAGCTGGAGGCTCAAGCTACACAAATAGCTACATTGACTGAAAGGATCACCAATCCTCCCAAGGAACCACAACATGATGAGCCTATACTTCAGAAATTAATAGAAAGAGTGTCTAGACTTAAAGCAAAACATAAATCATTTATTAAAGAGAAGAAAACTCAGGATAAAGAAAATGCTGCTTTTCTCGGGTCAATTGACGAGCAGATGACCGCGATCATTCGACGTGAAGTCAAGTCTTATGTTGATCAACGACTACCACATCTTGTCGGTAATGGTCTATCTACTCTTCAGCTAATGACATTGCTACATAAACGTCTACTAGATATGGGCGCTCATAAATCGAAATACAAACGCAAAGTTCTGCAATATCTCAACAAAGCAATTCTTGAAGAGAATCCTGCAGACACTATCGACTCTGAGTCTGACGATGAAGACGTATTAGAGGAGGAAGAAGATGAGGGTAACGATAAGGAGGATGATGGTGACAATGAACAAAATGTGGAAGAAGATAAGGAAGGAGATGAGGAGGAAGAAAAGGATGAAGAAGAAGAGGATAAGGATGACGATAAAAATAAGGACAAAGATACAGGCAACGATGAGGATGACGATGATGATAATGACGACGGTCATGGAACTACCAAGGGTAATCAGAATGACGAAACCAGTACTAATGCCGAAGAGCCGAATAAGGATGCCGGTGACAAAGCTACTGAGAAAGGTTTAGAGGAAGCTGTAGAAAACATTGCTGAAACCGCTGAAAAGACAATCGAGTCTACCGTACAAGAAACTCAGCAAATCGATACAGGTATATCTACTGCACCAGCTCTTACTACTGATTCTCACAATGAATCCGTAGAATATATGCAAGCAGAAGAACCGATACAGCCAATGATTGAAGAAGAACCTCACGGTGACATACCGGTAACGCAAGATCAACCTTCCACAACAGTTGAAGATCCACACAACAGTGACATGGAAGTTGAAGATCTAAATGTACCAGAACCAACGTTTGCTGAATCTTTAATCATTGATGACACGGTACAGGAGCAACTTTGGCTAACCGATGCAGCACCACAGCATCCTTTTGCCACTGCAACTGAAATGGAGATGACTCAAATCCTTAATAACCCTATCGATTTCTCGGCCTTTCTACGGTATTCTCATGGGAAATCGACAATGACTCCAGATTTGATCAAAATGGCAGCTGCAAACGTGGACTTCTTCGATACCTTGAAGATCAGCCATAATGAAGCAGAATATCATTTTAACGAGCTTACCAAAGCAATGAGAGCGACAAATACAGGAATTCAAACTACCGTATTGTGACCTCTTACACCAACGGTCATTGCCGGTTCTGCAACAATCCCAATAGAACACTTTGTGTCTCACGACCTTGAATACCTAGAGAATGGAGCAACGAAATATGCCACGTCACTCACCATGGTTAAGGCGATTAACTTGGAGAATATTCCATGGATAGAGGAAAGTACCTGGAACCATATGGAGAAAGAAAGTGCTCCAATTCTATGACACTTATGCAGCACTTGGTATTTCTCACTGGAATGCGAAGAAAAAACTTGCCTACAACCATTTCCACCGTCCTAAGAGAGGTTCTCCCATTGTATCAACACACAGGATCAAAAGTATTCAAGGAGCAACCACTCAGACGGTCTTCGGCTATGATTACTTGAACGTAATCATCTTCAAACGTACTGATGAGAAAGAGTACCGAATTGATGAAAGTGATCTTCAGTACCTTCAACTGGAAGACATCGAAGATCTCCTGCTGCTATTGGCTCAAGAAAAAGTTGACCACTTATCACCTGATATTGTCATTGCCTTGAGTTCCAACTTTCGCCAATATGCTAGGAAAATCGTCATTCAGAACCGGGTGGAAGACTTTCAACTTGGTGTAGAAAGTTATCAAAAGAAGCTAAACCTGGAACGTCCCTATACGACTCCACTCAGCAATTTCCATAAGAACAAGAAGGTATACATGGGGATAACCACACCAGAAGCAGGCATCTTCTACCCAAATGAAACTGGCACCATGCAGTATATGCGATTCTCTGAAATGCACAAATTCAGCGATGGCACGCTTAAGCAAGTTCGGGATGATCTGACGGTTCTCAATGCCAAACAACCGCTTCCAGCAGTCACCTACACCTGGACAAGCCAGTGCATCAGGGGATCAAAGTATGCAATCAAGAAGATTGAAGAACTTCTCAGGAAGCGTTAGTTGCTTCGAAGCATAGAACGATTCGTCGGTGGACGACCATATGGAGCTCACCATCGGTTCACGGAACGAACCAAGTAATTTTGGTTCGTCTCATTACAGGTCAACTCCATATGTACATTATTGTGAATATGTTATCTTTTACTTTATCAGCTTTTGTGGCTTATTGTAGTGTAAAAGTATGATATTTTTTTTCAAGAATTTCTCTCGAGATTCTAAATCTTTCAAACAAATCATACTCAAGCACTACAACTTACCCTCATTATTTTGAGGGGGGGCATTAACATGTTCTATGGCCAAACATCGATTTCATTTTTACCCGAAGACCGGTTAATCCATTCAATATCCCAAATATTAATGGTTAACATTTTGGATAAGGGGAGAAAATGGGATTAAGGAGACTTAAATAATACTTGGCTAAAATATGAAAAAGATTTAATGATAATCCAACTTAATATGTGCAAAGCACGTGTTAAGGGGGAGCGTTTTTGATGAACAAAACACCTAAGGTACAAAACTTTTGATTTCAATATCACAAGTACCTTAGGTGATTTTCAAGGATTTTTCATGGTGGCTATACTTTCCCCAAAACACGCTTAATTCACGACGAATGTGGTGACAAAAGGGTGGTAGGAATAGGTTTAGTCCAATGATTCATCAGATCCGATGGAATCTTCCCATGGACAATTCCCTAGATAGAATTAGAAGTCCTAGGAAAGTTGGAGAAAGATTGTGAACCTAGCTGAATGCCGACCAAGTACTTAAGTTAGCACTGGAACAATCACAACAAGGCGCTAGTTATGACGTATTGGTAAGCATTGAAGGGGTTGAAGAATGAAAAAGAAATGTAAAGATAAAGGGTGTAAAGAAAGAAGCCCTCCTTACAACTTTAGGCAGAAACCGAGTCAATACATATGCTATTGAGATCATTTTTGTTAATGATTCTCGGTATTGAAGAAAGACATCATGGACCCAGTGATGCAATGCACAACCCTTCCCAGCTAACTCAAATATCTCTCAAAAGGTATTTGTTTTAATCACACGGAGATTAACACGTTATCTATTGGTTTATTCACTCCGAATAGACTGATATTGAAAAGGTGGCACTCCTCTCCAGCCATCGCTCACTAAATCAAAAAGCACTATCGAGTCTAGAGCCAAGAGATCATCAAAAGTCTCATTAGGACACTTTCCATTTATTGCTTGCTTTCTCACACACTGTGAAAAGTAAGAGATTTTTATGAGTCCTACGTAGTATTCCTGTAATATTGCCAGAACATCCGAGTAATACGCAAGTATTACAATGAAGATGGAAATCCTGCTTGAGCCAACATCAAACAAGCTCATGGTAGGTTACACGTGCGGTTCTTCTAGAACCAATCTTGTGAAAAACTGGAAAGAAACAGTGTGACTCTTAATTGAACTTAAACTCGTTCCAGGCCTTTACGCATTATCATATGATCTTGCCAGAACACTCAGAGTGACTCTTTATTGATCACAGTGACGAGTGGAAATCCTTCTAGTGTTAACATCAAACAGCACTTGGTAGGTTGCAAGCAAGATTCAATTTGAATCAAGTTTGTGACAACTGGAAAGCAACGATGGTGAATATCTTAATTGAAATTCACTTGTTCCAGGTTTCATGAATTGACGGCTTCAATCATAAGGATTTTTAATCCAAATGATTCACTCTTTATGTTCGCAGTCAGCTTTGGACGGTCGAATAAAGAGAACGGGTCTACCCGCGAAATCCTGTCAGGAAGTTACTTAATTGAAACTATCCGTCACGGGTACGATATCTAATATCGTCCAACGGTCTTCACCGACCGGAGGTAAAATGCTACCGAATTAGAATAAAATGTCAAAGCCATTTTATTCGTGTCGTTGCTGTGTACCTGTTAAAGACGGTGGCGTTGCTGTGTACCTGTTGAAGACGGTGGCGTTGCTGTGTACCAGTTGAAGACGGTGGCGTTGCGGTGTACCTGTTGAAGACGTCCTCACATGCTTATTCCTTTAGCAACAAATACTCCTGAAAATTCAAGAAAGTATGACCTAAAAGTCTTCCGCTGTATCGACTCTGAAACTTTCAATAATTCAACAAAGGATAAGTGTGTGGGACATGAAGTCACAAAGAGGCGAACCTCACAAGAAAAGTAAAGGCTGCACGTGAAAGGCCAAAAGAACATGTTCCAAGCAAAAAGGCTGATATCATTCAACACATATTCACAAAAGTAAAGAAAAAGAAAGAAAATAAGACTACGAGCTCAAGAACAAGATCTAACATGCTAGATTAGGACTTTGTAAATTTGGAGTGACCTCCCTTTGGGGGAGATTGTTGGAAATACGTTTTACGCATTTAGAAAGTCTCGGTCACTCCAACAATGTAGTTATAGGCTCGTAGTTAAGTTAAGTATCATTTATTACATAGCCCGACCCATGAGCATGTTCATGGGCCGGAAGCCCAAGTCCTTTAAGGACTTGGGGTATTTAAACCTCTTTCCACCATGGAAAGAGGTGTTGGTTGTTCATTTCTCTCATTTCAATATACAAGTTTTCTTTCACTTCTCTCTCTAACTTTCTCTCTCTAGAAAAACATCAACCCTCTTGATTCATAAGATTATCATTGTTCTACAGTGAGCAATTGTAAACGTGATACGTGAGCAACTGTGAACGTGATACGTGGAGATATGGTAAATGTAACATGGCAGACAATGATGGACGTGACACGTGAAACATATCGTGAACGTGATATGAGTAACGTGGAATGAACATGACATGTGAAACATATCGTGAACATGGAATAACTGAGGCGGTAACGTCAACCGGTAAGAGGTAAGACGTGGAATGTGACGTGGAGCGTCACCGTGAAGATAAGAAGTCTATTAACTCGAGTCAGGTCCCCCAAGCTTGCTGTAAAATTTCCAGAACAAAAGTGAGACTCAAATCGTAAGCTAGAATATATTTATGAATGTGAATAGTGTCGTGAAAGTAAATGCGAAAGAAACACGTAAAATTAAACAAGGATGTGAACGTAATAATGTAAGCGTACACGAGTCTTCATTAGAACTGATAGTTGAGAGTGTGCCCAGCGGTTGTGCGATCTCTGGCTGGAAATGTTTGATAATCTACTAGCTGTGAAATCCTTACGGATGCAAGGATTTTGCAGACTTGGTCAAACGGTTGCAATCAATCCAGATAGCATCACGCTTCTCCTGAGCTTGCGATAGTCTGGTAATAATTCCATGGAGGTCTTGTCCCTTCTCCGTTTCACAAATTCCAAGGGTGGAAGAGATTACTGACCTGCTGGTGTTCTATCTTAACCTGCCGGTATGGTAGATACTTAGATATGAACTTAACTGTATCTTGCTTCATAGAAACTGGACACATAGAAACTTGGAACACTGTGAGTCTTTGTAGTGTAGACTTCTCTTGGCGTAGGATCTCTTGGAACACCTAATTTAGTGTAGGGTTCTCCCCTCTTTGCGTAAGCTGAGTCATGGTCAGGTTAACCGTGAGAATCAATGTGATTCAGCATGTTACTGAAACCAACCAAGAAAATTTTCAGAGTGAAATTTCCTCTGCCATGGAATTTGCAACATAGTGCAAATATGATCTTAGTGCTCTTCTGTTGACTTAGAGAATATTGGATTGTAACTGATAAGACAATAATAAGTTCGCTTATGAGTTCCTGGGGAAACTCCATCCATCATATCCATGATGCTACTAGAGCATTCATGAAACTAAATAAAATCATAAATTTAGCATGACTAAATCGTGTGCGAAAAGCAGTCATGGAAATGTCCTGCTCCTTCACTCGCCACTGTTGTCAGCATGATGGTAACTTGTTCTTGGAAAAGTGCTTAGCACTCAGTAGTCGATCGTATATGTCGTCAATACATGGAGGGAAATGACGGTCATGAATGGTGATTTGTTTACATCGACAGTGGTCGACACATAATCTCATGTTACAGTCCTTCTCCTTGAAGGTTCTTCTGGAATTTATATGGGAAGATTATGGAATAATCGGCTATTTATGAATAAAAAGTAACTTTAGTAGTCGTATCATAAATGATAGCTAGAAAATCTTCGCAACCATGGCTAACAAATCACATGCTTATGAAGCAAGAAAAATTTGTACAGATTTTCCCGATGGAAAACCATGCTAAATGTATTCAGGAGCCTGAACATCACTGTATATTATCTGATATGAATGACGGCTTATCGTAGCATAGGTTGTTGCTCATAGTCCATAGATGTAGTCATATTTAACTCCCGTATGTCGGAGGGAAGTGTGTTAGTAGATTTGATCTCACCGTCATACTGAAATGAATGAGTTCGTACACACGGATGATGCGAATGACGTCTTTATGATCATGGATATATGAAATATGAGACCAATAAATGAAAGTGACATGGTAATATATGAGGTAAGAACGTTGCAGGTTCCTACTGAATGTGCTTCACCTGCCTCCCGTAGAACCAACCATGCGTCTTCAAACGTGAACAAAACTCCGATGATGAGGCTGAAATTCTTATGGTCTGATTCATTCATGGCACAACATAATGTCTATACCCTTTGGAGGGTATTCTGAATTATGCATGGTTGTTTCAGATGATAAACGTGAGTCATGTGTCTTGACTCGTGTCCTGAAGACATACGCGTATGACATGTGTCTTGACTGGTGTCTTGACATGTGTCTTCAGAAAATACACATGAGACATGTGTCTTGATAGATGTCTTGACATGAGTCTCGAGATGTGAAACAATGAAATTTAAAATCTTAGGTCATCATACCAGAATTTGGCAGATCGGTAGGACTGCTAACCCTTTGTATTTCTGATCATGTCTGTAACCGGAGTTTATATCGTTATTGTCAGAGTACTTGCTGTCACAGTAGTTGTCACTACCCATTGACTGTCAGTTAAACAACGGTCATTATCATGATTGTGATTTATGTAGCTTTTCAGCTGAGTGGCCGGTTGGTACCGGTTCACACTCATATGCTGGAAAAGAGCACAGAATAATCATGTGACATACAATCTAAAAAGGTAAGAATATGGAATGAAACGATACATCTGGTGGTTTAAATATAATGGTTGCTCTGATCTATCTCCTTCATCCTTGTTTTGAAAGTCTCCAAGCTGATAGCCGTATCATCTTTTAAGCAACATTGGTGAGAAGGAAAACGTCTGAGAAAATTGAAAATGGATTAATACCCCACTTGGAGTGCGGTAACTAAAATATGTCTGGAAGTGGTACATGAAGTAAACATGGAACATGGTACATAGGTACACATGGGATTCTCATGAGATGATCGATACGGTATCAACCATCTGACATAACTAAGGAACACGTAATAGCCTAGCTAATTTAGCGTAGATATAATACTGGTTGTATAAGAGGCACACAACATGATTAAATGGAATCGAGTGATTGCCAGCGCGAAACATGATTAATGAAAACCAACCATGGCCATCATGAAGACATGATTAAATACAATCCATCCGTGTCTAACATGAAGCAAAATTAACATGAAGAAACATGGAACAAAATTACATTAATTAGTATAAAAGATCATCAGCATGAAAACAAGGTTAACCATGATAGTATGACGACATAAATCGTAACAACAAATGAGGGAACGTGAAAAAGTTATGACTGTATTGAAATAAATTTTGAAAGATAATCGTGTGGACGAATATGAATCGTTTCACAATGCAAACAATGCAACATAAATGATAAGTCTAGAGTAATATGAGATGAACATAAAATGCATGAACAATGTATAAAGCAATGAAACAGTTTATAATGCATGAAACAGCTTAAAATGCATGATGTAGTTTATAAAACTTTTATATAAGAGAGGGTGAACGCCTGTGGGTCGGTCCACCAAAACAAAGACATAGCGAAGTGGACGCCAATGGGTCGGTCCAAAGTTAAAAGTTTCAATAAAAGCACATGCGACTAAATAGGGCCAGTCCTGTACCAACCATTACTTAGTCATAATTTCTGCGACAGTGATATGAATGCATGAAATGAATACATGAAAAGAATGAATGAAAACCAACTATCTAAAACTAAACAGAAAACGTGTGACTAAGTATGAACTACTATGGTTCAGTCCATATTAGTCAACATTCGCAAGAAACATGGGGCATAAAAACAATGACATGTAACTAAATATGGATGACGGTTATTCAATCCATATTAGTAAAACAATTCCGAAGAAAACATCATGGTTAAAACAACAAGGTACTGAAAACATCAATATGGGGAATAACGAGTGTTGACTTAGGAAGCTTCTAGTGACTACCCACTAGTCACAGGTCGAGTTTTAGAGCCTACAGATCGAAGCCTTGCCTCTGATACCATAATTGTAACACCCCATTTTGTTAAATGGAATGTCTCAGGATATTTATGACGTGTCATCAAAACATGCAAGGTAATATGTCATAACATACATGACCAAAAGGATAACCGGAATCAAACAACGGTTCCCAAACATAAGCCCAAAACATAAATGAAATAATTGAACTAAAGGAAGACTAAACAAGCATAAATATATGAAGGCAAGAGAAGAAGAAGTATAAGGTAGCTCCCATCCTATGCATGTCCTCCATATTCTCCAGTCTAACATTAGGTACCTGCCGTTTTGGGACATGGAAAGAAAATAACGGCTGAGCAATGCGCTCAGTGCACTGATATACAATAAAGCATGGAAACATAGAATATTGAAACACATAAAGAGTATAAAGCATGAATAGCAGCGGAAATAAATAAGTCCTGGAAAACCTAGTTGTTTGTCATGTTAACTGGTTTTAGTTCTGAAAACATAGCTTATGTTACTTATGAAAATCTGTATTAGTTAATGTACCAAAAGCCAATATAGGTCATGAGGTCAACAACGTGCATGAATACTTGGAGGGGGGACCTCGTCATGCAAATTAGAGGGGATGCCTCTAATTAATTGGTAAGTGGGTAGGAGGGATCAGCTCCTTGTGAAGGATGCAAGGAACACACCACATTCACCATGAAATCCTAACTGAAACATGTAACTAGGATGCACCCATACACCCCACATGATAATATAATAATATAATGGCCAAATAACTAAAAAGAGACGCCACGAGCTATCAATACGCCGTGGTGAAGTCATAACACTAGTGCCTCTAGTGTTATGGTTATGGTACCTCCATAACTAGGTGAAACTGGTCATGCATGTATATGGCTAAGATAACTAATAAACATAAGCATTTAATCTGTAACTACTAGGGAAAACAGTTTGCTTCATACGGGAAATCCTAATGAAGGAAGAGATTATCCTTACTGAAGGACGGGAAATCCGGACCTCTTGTCCAGTAAAATCTAATGGAAACGATGAAGAAACTACTCCGCCTTGATGGATAATACTACAAGAGTAGGGATCTGAATAAGTTATATGAAGTACATCTGTTTTACTGATTATGTGTGTTATTAGCTTATTATACTTATTCTGACATGTTTTACTGTTTTACTGTGTTAATTGTAGTTATCCTGATGTTCTGTTACATATTATTCTTGTATTAGTGTATTATAATACTTGTATTGTAATACTAAGTAACTTTCCAAAAATAGCAGGTTTCCTAAAGTAGTAAGTTTCCATAATTAGAAATAAGCTGGATTATTAAGCTAGGAAAAATATAATTTAACTTACTGGAAAAAACAAGTCATGATTATAATGTTATTGCTTATTAAATGAACTGACTCGGTTATATTTAATAAACTATATACTATATGAATTTAATTAAAATACTTGTTTAATTAAATTAATACTTAGGTTAAAACATGAATTATTTAACTTAAATAATTAAACCCAAGTCTTGGAATAAATAACTTCTTAGCTCATGAAATTTAATTAAAATAATTAATTTATAAAACTATGTCAAGTGTACCCGAGCTCTAAACCCGAGAACCCAACACGAACCAAAAGCACCACCCCAGCCAGCGGCTGGGTTGTCTTAGCCGGCGGCTGAGGCTTGCGTAGCCGTCGATTTCCATTGATTGAACAGAGCGTCACACTGGCATTAGCCGGTTCCCACTGCTGCGAGTAAAGTACCCACCGACAACAAGCCGGTTCCCACTGTTTTCACCCTAGACCCCTGTGGGCCTGGGCTTGCAGCCGACAACAACCACACGCCACTGCACCCCTTTGGGCTGCGGCTAGTGATCAGGAAACACCACCGAGAGTTGCCTGACACTCGGTTTGTGTGTCACCGAGCCGAAAACAAAACCAACCCCCTCCCCCCGTAACTTGATTAATCTTTAACATTAACATGTTTTATTATGTGTTTTAAAGATTCAACACCTCTGGTCATAATTAAATAAAAGAAAAGGAATGATAAGGTTTGATTAAATACCGAATGTGTGAATGAATTAAGCAATAGAATACAAACTCCTTTTAGATCAAATCTTGAAGTCTCTCCCCCTTGTTTTTGGTTTCTTGGCCGGCGGCTATGCACAAGGAATTAGGGTTTCTTCATTTTTTATTAAACTTATATAATGAATCCTTGGAGATCTATTTTTACTAGTTAAATGTTTAACGGGTCGGGCCTTGGGCTCTTTCTTGTTTCTTCTATTTTGGTCGGCCCCTATACATACATACATACATGTTTCGTTTACGTTTTTCATGCTTAAATATTATCGAGTGTGTACGTATTTTTCATATCGTGTTTTACTCTTGTCATGTATTTAGTATTATACGTAAATACTTATCATGTACTAATAATACACGAAATGTTCGTAATTAATATTCGTGACACGTGTATTAAAATATTACATGTACCGTTTTAATTTAAATCGTGATTTTGTGCATTTAATATTCTTGGTATTTCAAGCGGTTTTTACAACTATTGTCTTCTGATCCAATTCATTTTAGCGTTTTAATAGTGTTTTAACATGTTTCATTTGCAATGCAGTGGTATTATGATTGACACGTTTTTGCGAATATCAACCCATTTGACATTCTGATCCAACCCATTTGACATCAACCCAATAGATTGTGGTGTGAATATGGAGCTTTCTCATTATATGTTTTTCATTCTTTTATAAGATAAGAAAGGGTCTGAGTTGATTTAACGAGGCTAATGTTGTTAGTTTACCAAGAGAGCAGTACTTTTGGAGATAATATGGAGACTATCTCATTGACTTGGTCCTGTTTTTGGTTTTATTTAACTCATGTTAGTTGATTATGTTATATCGGAGCATTCGCTTTCGTTACTATGGAATAACTTTTGTCCTTTTTGTTGTTGCATGTTGATGATATGAGAAAATATTATCGCGCATGAAATGCAACAACTTCCTTTAAACTTTCTCATTGGTTACTTCTTGATCTACTACAATCGGCTTGCATGATTTCAAGAATGTAAGTTTGACGCATATGTCTAGCTATAAGCATGTAGTAGGCTCTATTCATGGTGCTTATTTTAATTTTGGTGGAAAATAATTATATTTTTTGGCATTAATGAGACAAGTTCGAAGTAATTATTTTTCGAGAGTTCATTATACTTTACACATGAATCTGTAGTCTAAGCGATAAGATAATCCTATACCTGGACTTTTTCATGTGTTTTCATACATAACTGCCTCTATTTTCAGTGTTATTTATCAAAGTCCTCCTCATTCTTATTATCATGTTTTTTTATCTATTAATCGAAATTTGCAGTTACTGATACTATCCTTGAATGGCTATTGATATGAGCTTAATTACTCATATCATTTGTAGCTTAAAACAATGAAATTATGCATGATTTATATCAAGAATGCCTTGGAAATGCTTGTTTTTTTGTTTTCATGTGTGTAGGTACCAAGTTCGTGAAAACCGACGAAAACCGACACGAGTTTGATGATAAAGATTGAAGAAGCCAAAGACCGAGCTCGACATGAGTGGATTTAATAATTTGTCAAGAAAACGGGCTTAATGGGTCCCACAATGGAGCATTTGGGCTTAAAAGCCCAAATTAAGTCAAATTTGCAATGTTTAATGGATGTTGTCTACAAAGCCCAATATAAGGCCCAAATGGGGTTTTAAATTTCGGCTGTAAATTGTGTTTTGGGTTTCAAGCCCAAACGAGAGGAAATCAGAAAACGAATGAATGATTTATGGGCCTAGGTTTTTTTGGAAACAGTTTGACTTTATACGTTTATTTAAAACGTATTTCTTTCTTAACATTAAACATTCCACCCACTTGTTTCTTTTTACCACACGTTTTTGTTTACTCCCATAAACTACACAATAAATTTCACACGTCATTCTCTCCACTTAAATATAATCCAACCGTTCACCCACTCTTCTCCCATTTACTCATAAATTAATAAACATTCGTTACAAACGATGTTTTTTACTTTCCTCTCTCACCTTTCTTCCCCAATTTTCTCATCCCAAACCAGTAAAAAACGCTTACTATTCAATAAAACCCTAGGTAAATAATTAGTCCATGTTAAATGGGGCTTTTTATTTATTTTAATAATTCACACCATGGGGAATAAAACCCCCATGGTTTAAGGAAGAGAATCAGAGGAGAAGCAGTGCTACGTGGCTATTTTTGATTCGAAGAAACACCTCACCCATCTTATTTAACCAATCAGGAGCCAACGAAGAAACACAACTAGCACACGGATGCCACGTTGGCGATCCGTGTGCTATTTGGAATCATCTCAGCCATCCAACAAGAGAGAGAAGAAGGATTTGAAGATCAAAGGCTCATATTAGAAAGGGATATCCCAAGAATATTCGCTCAAGGATGCCTTGGGGGGGCTATAAATACCCCCAATTTCTTGTGTAAATCTATCTTTTACTTTTTTCTTTAATGTTACTCTGTTTAAATAGATTTAGGTTAATCATTGTATTTTCTTTTTAAAGATTTGTAATGTTTCTTGAAAGTTAATGAATAATCAGCTTATTCCATTATACCTTGTCTCGTCTTAATTTTCTCATCTAAAATCTTACTGCTTGAAAGTTATTTATGAATTAATCCTATTTTCTGTTTAATAAGATTAACATTGTGATGGTAAAAATAAGCTAATTAATAGCTTTATTTTATTATTTAAAGTAAAAAGGATTTAAATAATTTTTCCCCACTGGAAAAATTAAGATAAGTGGTTGTTTGGATTTCTTTGGTGTTTCTATATTGATGTTTGTTCGTGAGCTGTTTGGTTCGTTTGATTTGTACGGTTAAATAGTGGATTAAGGTGGTGGTCCGGTTCATTAAGACTGCTCAACGCAAGTCTTCTTCTCAACGGTTCACGTCAAAAGGTTCTAAATCCCTTTTAATTTCTTGTTATTTACAGTTTTCTTTTTAGTTTGATTGAATCTGTGTTGTTCGGTTTGCATAATGAAAGTTTTATTTGATTTGCAAAAATGTGGTTAAGTTTGATAATTGAATTTGAGATTTATAGGAATGAGATAGATAATATGTTTTATTCTGTATGTGTAGTTTGAACTGATTTTATGATTGATGATATATATCAGAATGTTATTTAAGCTTTACTGAGTATGTAATCTGATAACTGGTTAATCTACTTTTGCTGAACTATTGTTTGCTTGTTATTAAAAGTATCTTTGAATCGAGTGATTGTAAGTAGATGATTAATTAGTATTAGTTATATTAGGAACTGCGTAGATTTGCTTGATGTTTCTGTTTAATATTGGTAACTCGATGTCATGTTGTCTACTTATCATATATATATGATTAGTTAAAATTGCTTGTTGAATAAGTGAATCATTTTTGTTTGAATCTGATTAGCTTTGTGCTTTATATAGATTTGGGGTAAGATCAGTTTGATTTGATTTTGTTTTGCTGTTACATTTTTGAGTTTAAATTGGTATGATTATTATGAGTGTTAATTTTAGAAATTACTTTTGGTTTGCTGATATGAAGTCCTAATTGATTTTTAGTTAAATCTGATTTCTGTATCATTTTCTTGTTTCTTATTTGTTGCTGGTTTAGTCTTATTGATTTATTTATTGGAAGTTCTTGTTATTTAATTTGTTCAGCAATTTCAGCTTATCAGAATTAATCATCTGAAAAGCTCAATAAGCTGTTCCGAGCAGCTTTAGCAAATAAGCTACATCAAGCCTTTCCTAAGGTGTCTTTTTAGTAATCTGTCTAAAAGGATTTTAATTCAAAAAAATGATGTCCATGGCCAGACTCGAACCTGTGACCTCCTGGTCACAGGCAATACAAGTTTCCAACTGAGCCAAGTGCTCTTTTGATTTTAATTTCTCTTAGAATCATTAATATAGTGTTAAATATTGGGCAGCTTTTGTTTTAGACTGGTTGTTTTTGTCACGTTTTATGACAACTTTTAATTTAAATTTTAAGTAGAGTATTTTCTTTATAAGTAGGTAGTTTTAAATAAATAAATATAAAAAAAAAATATAAAAAAAAATATAAAAAAAAAATAATAAAATAAAATAAAAAAATGTTTTTACTTAAATAGTTTAATTATTTTAATTTTAATTAAGTAGATTTTTATAAAAGTAGATTTAAAATAGATTTTAAATAGAATTGTTTTTAAGTAATTTTAAATAATAAAGCAAATTAGTTTAAAAAGTAGAATTAAATTTTATAGAGTATAAATTAGTTTAATTTTTAATTAGTTTTATTTTTAAGTAATTAATTGTTTGTTAAAATTTTAAATAGGCGGGGTTTAACGATTCATGCACTTTAGGTTTATTTTAAATAGCTTAAAATTCGTAGTTTTTAATTGTAGTTTAAAATCCACAAACCAATTCAATTCGATTGTCCAAATCAAAGCAAAACGTCTCAAATTCATAAGATCTTCGTGTACAACGAACTCGACTCACTCACGTGTTTAATTGAATTCGTCATTGGTATTATTGGACTATTACTTTTTCCTAAAGGTAATTTTCTAATTTACCCTATAACGTATCTCAAATAAATCACTATACACATCCACACACATCAAAAATTTTGGCGCCGGTTAACAGTAAAACGTCAAGATTCAGCTAAGGAATGATTATGAATTCACATACTGTGACAAGCTAACATTTTCAGGTAGTGAAATATTTTCTCGTGTAATATTTTGAAACTTATTTTTATGTTGGTTGATGAACTCACAATTTACGGATTTAAATTTGGGCTTACGTGCATAATTTAGCGTCTTTTACGACTAAACCGGAAACCTTAGGATTACGTATTTACGTTTTTGAACTCCGTTTTTGATGAGACAATTTTTATTGGATTCGTTTCGTGACGTTGATTCATAATTTATAAAAACGTTTTTCGTAAAACGACCCGAGGGCATGCAAATCGAGAAATACCCGTAAACTAGTGAGATGGGAAAAAATACATTGTCCCACCCCACTAGCTATGTTGGACGGCACAACATGATACCACACCATAAGATGTGGCATCATGTTAGCTAGCTTACTACATGTGTAAGCCATGCTTACTCTTTAAGCTACTTCCCTTTACCAGTAAACACAAAACCACTAGCAACTTCATTCCATCTTTCCATACATGCAAACCTACATCAAAACTCTCTCAATAATCCTCCCTTTGCCGTCCAAAATAAAGCAACAAACAACCCTTTTGATCTTTTCTAGCCACGAAACACATGTTTACTAGCTCTATTAAGGAGTTATCTTGAAGCCTTGATCATTTGGTGGCCATATTAACATCATTGGAGGTGATTTACTTGTGTCCTAGGGCTGATTTTCCAACATATGTTCTTGATATTTGATGGTCTTGGAGTTACTTGTTGTATTCATCAAGTTCTTGTCTTCCAAAAACAAGGAATACACTTGCTTGGTAAAGAAGATCATCCTCTCCATTTTTCTCTTGTTATTTTGTAAAGAACAAATGTATTTTCTTTCATTTTGTATATGTATATGATGTATATATGATGATAAAAATGTTGTGTGGGGATCAAGTGTTGATAGATATGCTTAAAAATGTTAATAACTATAAGAAATGAGGCTAAAATCTTGATTATTTAGTTGGCTATATAAAAACAGTATATAACTAAAACATGAACTGATAAAATTGCATGGTATGATCCATTTACAGTAATTACAAGATGTTATACACATGTGAGAGTTGGCCATGCAACGGAATCAAAATAATGAGTGAGATATGATCAAAACAAGTTAGGTGTTCTAATCTGAATAAGCAGTTTTGTAGGGACTGTTAAGGCATGATAAACTCAAAATGGGCAGTAGCTATAACTAAGTTAAATGTAGCACATAATATGAAGAACATGTCACCCAAAAATGAGCTTCTAATTCATTATAGAACTCTAGATATGTTAAAATGGTGAACATGAAGATAAAAATCAGATTTTAAGAATTAATGTTTATTATTATTATATAAGCACTCACATTTTAATGTATAAAATGTAAAATAAAAACCCACTAAATTATAAAACTTATTTATATAAATATGTAAAAGGTTAATTAAATGGATAAATTATATAAATGGTGGTGAAGTAATATTTATAAGTAATAAAAACTATAAACTTGATTTTTACGACTTTTTCGGCTATTACCGTAAAATTAACGTTTTTCGCCAAATAAAACTTAGACGACCAAACCCGTCTAATGTAAAGTTTATAAAAGTGATATACTGATGTATAGGTAACTAATACAAGTAAAAACCGATAAAACCCGAACTATAAGAAATACGTACATTTACGAGCTAACTAAACATATTGGACTAATAATTGGACTAAATAAGATAAATACTTGTAAAAAGAACTTATTGGGATTAACCCATTTGGGCCCAACATGGAAAGTATATATACTGGTAATATAGGTATAAAAGGGATTAAAACAAGTTAAAGAACTTATACTAAGCTTAATGGATTTAAAATAGGTAAATAGGTAAATAGGTAAAACTAGTAAACTAGTAAAACGTTACCAAAACGTGAACACTAAAATGAGTAAACAAGGATATATAAACCCACTTGATCATCATCATATGTAAAAAATCATCATATGTATATTGTTTTTTGATAAAAGTCATTGGACAAATTCTAAGACCAATTATTATTTATATAGGTTTCCGTGATCGAAGCACGCCCGTAGCCGATAATCCGCCTTTCATTAACAACGTGAGTTCATAGCCTCGCACTCTTTTATATTTTTTAAAAAATGATTTGTAAACCCGCGAGGGAGATAACATGCTAGATTTTATAAAAATAGAACACAAGTAGTCCCGATTGTATGCTTAATGATATGGACCCGAATGATGCTATGACCCTATAAACGAGACTAAAAGGATTATTAGTAGTTAGGTTATGTCACTTAAAGTCCCATTAGCATGAATTGTGAACTACCGGGATTTGGTAGACGCTTATGCATTTGATAGTACTATTTTGGGACGATCACCCCAGTTCGCGCCTTGACGGTTGATCCCCGTCGTACCACATTGATTGGTAAGCGAATTTATGTATGAGAAGATTCCATAGCGTGATTTTTGTGACGACACGCTAACTTAGATGGGCAAACTGTTTGTCGGGTTCGCGGCCCGCTGTTTTCATAGTAAGATAACAATGTCATGCGGCTAATAATAATCCTAATCCAAATAAAAATGTATCCTATACATAATAACGACGCTATTAACGATGAATATATTACCTATCATGGTAATATAGAGACTACGGTCTCATGGACGGTTTAAGATGTATGCTTGATTTATATATTGCCTGACTAGCAATATGAGGACTTACTTCCGATATTATGCTTGTGTTCTGATTTTAAATGATTGTTTTATATAACGGTTTTTATTAAACTCTATGAATTCACTCGGCATTCGCTGATATGATTTTTGCATGTTTTTATCTCAGGTGCTTGAAGGTAATCCGGATGGAGATCGACTCTGATGGCCCACATAATAATAAAAATGTTCATTCGATCTATGTTTTGTAAACTTAATGACCTGTATAATTTGGGACCTGTTGTACGCTTTTAAACTTTTTATCGAATGAATGTATGTTAAACCTTGAACAACCATTTTTATGTGTTGTCTATGATTGGAGTTATTGTGCTATCCCGTAACACTCTGAAAGACCCTTCCACTGTACCGATACGAAAAATGAGAGTGTTACAGTTTGGTACCAGAGCTCTCGTTATAGAGAACAAAAGATTTTAAAAACCAAGGTTTTGAACAAAACTTTTCAAAATCTTTTGACAATGAACATTTGAGAAAATATTTGAAAAATCTTTTGACTATAACGGTGCCAGAGATCTCCGACATTACCAACAAGCCCTATTGAGAAGATATATATTTTGATATATATAATTTAATTTATATATAAGTATATATCGTGATTTCATTATGTAATTGTTTAACTAGTATGTTATCCTAATACGAGATATATATATATATATATATATATATATATATATAAATGTAGATTGTCATGGCTGACCCTAATATTCCTGTAGAAAACCATGCTATTCCCGAACCTAATGTAGATGATGATCCTTATTTAGACTTAGTAGATTATGATATGGATGATGAGGAGGAACCATTTGAGGATCCCGAGCCCAAGTTAGGACTAGGAGATCAGATTGCCCCTCAGGTTGACTTGGTAGAGAACGAGATTGAGAATGTTGATATAGAGAATGATGATGAGATTAGGTTAGATAATTTAGATGATGAGATTGACGACGAGGATGTCGAGGAGGATGTAGGTATAGATGTTGAGGTCGATGATGATGAGGAAGCTGAGCTTATTTATCCGTATGATGTTCCAGAGGGCGAGCCTTTGCCCCCACCAGTTTATTTGTCTGATTCTGAGGTTGAGTTACCTAGGGATGAAATGTCTGAATCGTCTGAATCTGATTCTGAATCAGAGGAGGATGAGGATGATGATGCACCTGACGGTAATGATGGTATTGCTACTCGTAGATGTGAGATAGGAGAGTCGTCTAGTGCTCTAGAGGCTACTCATATTGATGGTCTTGCACCATGGGCCTTGAGACGTGATCTAGATGCTTCCCGTGTTAAGAGTTGTGTGACAGAGATTGGATTAGGTGTTGATCAGACTCAGGTTGCTTATTTGGAGTCGAAGACTAAGGTTGGAGAGAAAGAGCAAGAATTGCTTAGTTTGGATTTGACTGATGTAGAGCGTGGTTTGAATGAGGCTTTTAGGAGGTTATCAGTGTTGGAAAGTGGTGAGTTTGCTGAAATGAAGAAAAAGGTGAATACTATGGAGATTCAGTTGAGTGTGGCTCGTGCGATGCGTGAGAAAGCTGAGAAGGAGTTGAATATATCTGTGGGATGGAACAATAGATTTTATGCTGACATGGTTGAAAGAGGAGTAATCCGTAAGCGCCC
>JANFOE010002532.1:0-63913 GCA_025667525.1 Glebionis coronaria | reverse complement strand
GTTGTGTCTTTTTCTCTGCCTCTGCTTGTTTAGTCTTCTCAACTAAATTCTTCTTTCTTAAGTCAAGCAATAATTGGGCTAAAGTCTCATCCTCTCCAAAAGGAGTTTGACTTTCTAGTGAAGGATGATCACCAGTGGTACTTGCAATCGGCTTAGTTGGCTTAGCGGTACTTGGGTCTTCAACAATGTCAGCAGTACTTGCAGTCGGCTTAGTTGGCTTAGCAGTACTTGGATCTTCAACAATGTTGATTTCACCAGTATTAGACACACTTGTTTCTTAAATCTCTTGTGTATCCCCAAATACTCTTTCTTCCATAGAAGCCATCATTTTAACTTGCACCTCTTCAGTCTTGTCTAATTCATTGCTCATTCTTGATCTAGACAGTACTTGCAAAGTCTGTTTCCTTTGAAACCATACTTGTCTTTGTGGTGGTGGAGTTGAAGATACAGGAAACTGAATGTTAGTTTCCTCCAACTTCTCATAAAAGGCACTCCAATTCACTTGAAGTGGTGGTGCTGGCTGAGTTACCATCATTTCTTCAACTTGTGGCCCCTCATGAGTAGGCTGTGGTTCTTCCTATTGAATCTCCATATTTGAAGGTCCATCCACACCAGTCTCTAAACCAGTTCCATCTTCATAAGTCCCCATGACATCTTCATCCAACTCAAAATTGATGTCATTTCCAGAGATCCTTGTCTGATTATCAGAAGAAGGTGGTTGTTTTTCATAATTCCTCCCCTGTTTGGTTGCATTCAATTGCCTTTTCTTGTGGTTCCTAAGTCTTTGCTTCTTGATTGTAGACTTTTGAATAGATCTATGTTGCCTAATCCAAGATGACACTTTGTTCCTCAACTTGATTAGGCTAGCTTCTGTTGGGAATTATTTGTTAAGTGTCAAGTACCGTTAGTATATTCCAAGTACTGTTAGTGTTATGTAAGTACCGTTAGTGTTAACGCGGTACATAGTAAGTACTGCTACTTATAAAGTAAGTACTGCTATGATGATTAGAACGAATATATCTTTGTATAAGATATGTCATAGTTATAGTTATAGTATATCTTATGTGATATACCTAAATAGTTAGAATATTGATAATATATCGTCTGTGATATAGTTATCTTTATGGAATATTCTAAGGTTTATAGGGTTCCTTACTCTATAAAAGGAACATAGGTACAATGTCTTTCATGTACCTCATATAAGTCGATTAATAAGAGAATCGAATAGTTAAAAGTAATTCTGTTCTTCTGTGCTTCATAAGTTAGATTCCGTATAACTTATTTAGTGTTAGTAAGAGTGCTCAAAGTGTTTTAGTTTGATTACAAACTATTATACTAATTCTTAACAGAATATAGATCCAACCAAAAGGATCAACAAGTGGTACCAGAGCTTGTTGAGAAACTCTGAAAAAGAAGAACACGACCCCAAACACTCCACACATACCAAATCTGAATGTCTCAACCATATGGTGATAATGCTCACTTGGATAATGCTCAGATCCCTGATCCTATTCCACAGGGACAACCACAAGTTGTGCATCCTCCACCAGCACAAGGTGCTCAAGCCGTGAATTTTGTAGCTACACCAACACCTTCTCATACTATGTCTGTTGTTAAACTCCCAGTTCTCGAAGGTGAAAATTATGAGACATGGGCTATGCAGATGGAACATTACTTGAATCACACAGATCACACTGTATGGCAAGTTATCAAGAATGGGAACACACCAAAGAAGCTACACTGGTTGCCAGGCGGTACATGCTATGCTCTACCTGTTGTGGCTGTTGAGGATATACAAGCAGAGATCAAAGAAAAAAAAGCCAGAACTGCTTTGGCTATGGCTCTTTCTGAAGACATTCTACCAAGCTTTCATCATTATAAAGACGCTAAGCTATGTGGGATGCTCTAAAACTTAGATTTGGAGGCAATGACAAATCTAAGAAAATTAAGAAGATTGTTCTTAAGCAAGAATTTGATAACTTCTCAATTACCAGTATAGAAGGGATACATGGTGGATATGGAAGGTTCAGCAAATTGCTTATTCATTTAGCAGTTTATGGATAAGTACTTCCTAATGAAGAAGCAAATCTAAAATTCTTAAGAAGTTTTCTACCAGAGTGGAAAGCAATGGCTATGCACTTCATCACAAGAGATGATTTAGAAACATTTCCTTTTGATCATCTCTACAACAATCTTAGAGCATATGAGATGGATGTAAAAGGCACTAAAGTAAAGACAACAACTACTCCAAAGTCTAACTTGGCTTTTGTGTCAGATGGGAATAGCGATACTTACTTTCAAAATATTGCTAGTGGATCTAGCAGCGGTACATACTTCACAAATACCGCTGGAGGACTTACAAGCAGTACTTACCCACAAAGTATTGACAGAAGTCCAATAGTCTCTCAAAATCTACATGGAAGGTCTTCACCATTGTATAGTGAGAATGATGCCTTCTAATTCTTTGTTGGACAAGACAACAGGCCAAGATTAACACTCAATGACTTGTTCCAAATGGATGATGCTGATGTTGAAGAGTTGGATCTTAAATGGCAAGCTACTATGGTGACAGTAAGATCTAATAGGTTCTTCAAGAAGACTGGAAGAAAAATGACTGTTGATCCTAATGAGCCATTAGGATATGACAAGTCCAAAGTTGAATGCTATTACTGTGGAAGGAATGGACACTTTGCAAGAGAATGCTCTAGAGATAAAGTTGAGACTAGCAATCAGAAGTCCAAGAACAGCTATAGAACCAGTCCAAGAAGAACTGAAAGCTTTCCAAGAGGAAACAACAGGAGTCCTAAAGGAACCAAAGCATTGGTTACTATAGATGGAGTGGTGAATTGGGCAGAAGAAGAAGAAGAAGAAGAAGAAGAGCTTGGATTAATGTCTCTCTCACATGAAGATACTGAGGTACATCCTTGTTCTAAAGATTGTATTCTTAAATTTAATAGTCTAAAAGTAGAACTAGAGGAACAGTATCAAAAGTTTAACACATGCACTATAGAAGTAAAAGCTTTTAAACAGGGTGTTGTTAAATTAGAAAAAAAATATAGTTTTGTACAAAAAGGCTCAACAAAACTATGAAGAGAAAACAAGGATTTTGACTCTTCAAATGAGGGAAAAAGATGTGGAAATAAAAGCTTTTTAAAGACAACTGTTAAAAATAAATTCAGAAAATGAAGCTTTAAAAACCAGTCTTTGTAATGAGAGGAAAGTGATTAGTCATTGGCAACAATCCTCTAAGGTATTGGGAAAATTGATTAATTCACAAATGGGGTATTGATATGAATTATTTTACTCATATCATTCATAGCATAAAACAATCAATAAATGCATAAATATCAATGAATATGCCTTGTATATGCTTGTTTTATTGTTTCATGTGTGTAGGTACCAAGTTCACGAAAACCGGCGAAAAATGGCACGAGTTTAATATAAGATCGAGGAAGCCAAAAAACAAGTCGATTTTATTCACGGATTTAAGTTCAAGAAGGATTTTGGTTAAGTGGGTCCCACATGAGCTAAATGGGTCTGAAAAGCCCATAAATATTTTAAAAGGCCTAATATAAGATCAAGAAGCCCAAAATCAAAGTTAAATGTTGGATGAAATCAAGAAGGGACGGTTTTTAAGATTAATGGGCTAAAAGCCCATGCATTTTTGCTACTTAATGGGACGTAGGCTATTTGGGCCTTAGGGTTTAGTAAACAAACAATTTGTGAGTGAGTTTATTTAACTCACGTTCAGTTAAAATTCCCCACACACACACGCTTTATTAAATAGTTACCCACTTTCTCACACCACACAAAAGTCTGGATATTTCCAAAGTTCTCTCATCTTCCTCCCATCACAAATAAACCACTAATAATCTTTTACCCTAACCACTATTCATAAAAACCCTAATCCATTAAATCTCAATTAATTTGGGTGTTTTGTTCACACGGGTGATTCACACATGGGGGAATTAAATCCCCCATGTTTTCGGAAGAAAGGAGTGGAAGAGCATGGAGACGTGGCAGCTTATGATTGGTCTTGATACATCATCCATCCATCATCCACCAATAAGAGGAGGACACATCAACAACCAACTAGCACAACAAACACACTCTTGTGCCATGGTGGCAATCCGTGTGCACAAGGGCATTTTTCAGCCTTCAGATCAAAACTGACAAGAGAGAGAAAAAGATAAAGATGATCCAAGGGCTCAAGTTGATTCATCTCCAACAAATCATCACCCCTCACCCCTTGCGGTTAGCCTATAAATACCCTTGGTATTTTCAGTAGAAGGCATCCAATTTTTACTTTACTGTTATTATGCTAAAATAGGTTTAGGAATTAAATTGTATTTCTCTTTTTATAAGTATTGTAATGAGATTTCTTTTATTAATGAAAAGTTTCTATTGAGTTGAATTTTAGTCTCGTTTTAATTATTATTGAAAGTTTATTGCAATTTTGTTTCATCTAATCTATTTAGTTATAACATGAAACCTTATTTAATCAAGCTAATATAATAGTTTGCTTTAAATAATTAAAGTGAAACTTGGATTAAAATCAAACCCTACTGGTTTGATTTGTAAAAATGGTTCGAGTTGTTCAACCGATTCGAGATGGTAACGTTTTTGGAGCACAGTGGTTCGTTTAGGTTTTAAGTAGGCTCAACGCCTCACTTCGTCTCAAAGGAATCTCCAAAAGGTTCTAATCCACTTTATTTTCTGTCTAAATCTTTAGTTAATATAAATCTACTATTATGGGATTGTTTTTGAGCTTTGTTATTTGATTAGACTGAGTTTGGGTGTCTGTTATTGAGCTTTGTTGTTTACTGAATCTTTTGCTATAAGATTATCAGATTTGTGAATGTGATAAGTTTTGATCGCTAGGGTTTGGATTTTCTTTTAGTTTGCTTGGCGTGATTTTTAAGCTAATACTTCTATTACAGTTGTGTATTGTTTATAAGTTTATTTGCATCATGGTCTATGAATAATCTGTTTGTTTTAAGATCTGTGTGTTTATATGAATGAATTTAACTAGATCTTAATGTATTGATATTCACAACTATGATTTTACAACTTAGATGTTACTTTTGGTATAGTATGCTGAATCTCATTTGGCCTGCTGAATAGTTTCAGTTTTATTTGCTGAGTTTTAGGTCTATAAATTTAGATTTGTTTAGTCTGTCGATAGGATTTGCTTATTTAACTTGTCTGTGGTTTTGCTTAGTTATCTTTTATTCTGAAATGATGTATTACTAGTACGATTGATTGAGTTGCCTACAATTTTGGTTTCTACAATGCTCTTTTAGCTGAATATTCGTTTTAGTTAATGCTCGTGGTTGTTTGGATTTGATTGTTCAGCTTAATTGTATTGTTTACTAGCTGAGTTTTGTTTATTTGCAATTGCTGATTCATATTATTACTCTTATATTGCCCTTTATCAGTCACATTAGCATAGTCTATCAAGATCAAATTGATCTGATAAACTCAAAGGCTGATTCTTATCAGTTTACATAAAATAAGCTTTACAAATTAATCATTCTTGTGATCCTTTATATTTCTGTTGTCCAAAAATCTAATCACAAAATAATGTCCCCATCAGGACTCGAACCCATGACCTCCTGGTCATGGGCCTCACGCTTTAACCAATTGAGCTACATGCTCTTTTGAGTTTACTTTCTGTTACTTAATTAATATAGTAATTTGTTCTGGCAGATTTTGATTTAAGTATTGTTTTAATTAAATGTCCGTTTTAAATAAATGTTTTTTTATTAAAGTAATTTTGAGTTTTTTAAAATAATCAATAGTTTCAAAATAAAATTAATATGTTTTTATTAATTTTAAAAGTTTAATTTGTTTTAAATAGAAGTAGATTTAATTAAATTTGTAGAAGTAAAATAGTTTAAATAGAAATTTAAATAGTGTAAAATTATTTTAATTGATTAGATTAAATTTATAATTGATTTTTAAATAGATTGTTTATTTTTAAATAGTTTAAAAGTTTTAAATTTTAAATAATTGTTCATTAGATTTAATTTTAGGTAGACGATTCATGCACTTAGGATTAATAAGTTTTAAATTTGTAGAATTAATTTTAGTTTTAAAAACCGAAAACCAATTCGAATCAATTGTCCAAATCAATACAAAACGTCTCAAATTCATAAGATCTTCGTGTACAACGAACTTGGTTCATCATGTGTTTAATTTAATCCGTCTTTTGTAATTTTAGACTATTACTTTTTTCCTAAAGGTAATTTTCTAATTTACCCTATAACGTATCTAATTATCACATATACTATCACGATCACATCAAAAATTTTGGCGCCGCTGCCAGGGATCTTGTGTACGATTCGTTATCGTGGAGATTTGTTGATCGTTGATTTGAAGACCCTTTCCGTCCTCGGAAAGTTTTGTTATTTTTCTATTATATAGTATGTATCGTTTTTCTCGTTTTTTTGTGATTAATAATATTGTATTACGTAGAACAATAACTTTACATACTTTTCAAATAAGGCCTTAGTTGGGATTTCATCACCTAGCTATTGTATTCGAATCCAAAACAAAAATAAAAGGCAATATAGATAAATACTAATAAGAAGTTTGAACTCGATTTATACAAACTATAAGGTGGGTATAAGGCGATGTGCTATAAAAGGCCGTCTAAGGAAAAAGGTTTTTAAGTGCTTTGTGCCACCTCGTTTCCCCGCTTGCTTGTGCGTATATTGAGAGGGACAACCTATTATTTGTTTTCCAACTCAAGTAGTATTAAATCTTATTTTTTGTAGTTTACTTATTGAACCTCGAGACGTTTAGGTTTTCACCTATCGTTTCAAAGTCGACCGAGGGTAATTTACTTCTATAGTAGTTATCCTTATTCCTTGTTTTTATCGATCATTTTGATTGAGCAATACCAAATAAAATACCAAAAATAATCTTCTTCTTGTCTAATTTCTTTTCTTCAATCCTCTAAATTCTTGTCTTTGTAGTTTATGCAATTACATTCTTCTCGACTTGTGATTCATTTTAATAGGCTTGAAAATATTCCTCGTAGAAATAGAAATCGTCAACAACGAATAGTGGAACCCGAGCTTCCACCTATTGTTGTAGAGATGGCCGATAACCGAACAATGGAGGAATTGCTCCGTGTACCCACCGAAGGGTATGGGGAAGCAATCGTTGTGCCAGCTATTTTGGCGGATCATTATGAGATTAAGAAGGGTCTTTTATCGCTCATTCGTGCCGACCAATTTCGTGGCAATGCGACCGATAACCCACATTCTCACATTCGGAATTTTCTTCGAATTAACTCGACTCTCAAGTTTAGAGATGTGCCGAATGACGCGATTAAGCTCATGCTTTTTCCGTACTCGCTCGAGGGTAATGCTAAGATTTGGTATGAGAAAGAACCACCGGGTTCGATCTTAACATGGTATGATTTAGTGTCTAAGTTTATGAATTATTTCTTTCCACCATATAAGACAACACACTTTAAGAACAAGATCACTAGATTTGAACAAAAAGTGCATGAATCGTTTGGGGTTGCTTGGGAAAGATTTAAAGATTTGTTGAGATAATGTCCACACCACGGTTTCTCGGAATTGCATCAAATCAATACTTTTTATAATGGGATTAATATGATTGAACAAGATTCTTTAAATGCCACCGCGGGTGGTAATCTTTTAAGAAAAACTCCAAGAGACGCGTGGTGTATAATTGAGAATAAGTCTAGAGCACAATATTCACGAAACACACCGAGTGTTTCCAATGTTAATTCATCTAACATCGAGATTGCTAGATTGGACTCTAAGATTGATAGTGGATTCGCGACTTTGTTGAATGAGATTAGGAAGAATCCTCATGGATCGATTAAAATGGTTGAGAATGTTTGTGTATCATGTGGTGATCACATCCTAATTATGCTTGTTCGACCACGGGGTTTGATCAAGCTAGTGCTTTTGCTGCGACGGGAACTTATGGCTCCAACGGTCAAGTTCCTCGTCAAAATCATGTTGCTCCACCGGGTTTTCCACCGGTTCAAAATAGGTACAACAATGGAAATAATGGGAATAATTTTAACTGTGGCAACCAAGGGAATTACAATCAAGGAAATGGGTTTAATGCTAATCAAAACAATCAAGGTTTTTAAAGCAATAACCAAAATGATTTGTCAAGCTACATTAAAACGAATGAGGCAAATTTGAAGGCTTTTCAACATAACATTCAAGGACAAATGGCAACTTTGAAAAATGAGTTTCAAAATACGATTAAAGGGCAAAACAATAAGATTGAGCTTAACCAACAAAGAATTGAACAAATATTTGAGCAAATGTTAGAGCAAAGTCAAAATCGTATGCAACAAAGTATGGAACAAGGTCAAAATAAATTGCTTTCGATGTTTGAATCTTTTATGAACAAATCTTCCTCTTCTTCGGGTGGCTTACCTAGCAACACCATTCCAAACCCAAAGGGTGAGATGAAAGCTATAACCACACGTAGTGGGAAAGCTTTAGACGGACCTTTGCTTCCACATGTGAGTACCTCTCCAGTGAGGGAAGTGGAGCAAGAAACCGAGGTGGTTAAAGAAAAAGAAATCCCTATTCCACCAAAGGTTGACCAATTGCCTATTCCGGAACCCGAGCTTCCGAAGACTAAACCCACACTACCCTACCCTTCGAGACTTAACCAAGAGAAGATCCACGAAAAGTCCAATGCTCAAATGACTATTTTTTTAGAGATGTTTAAGAATCTTCATATTAATCTTAGTTTCGCGGATGCATTGCTTCACATGCCTAAGTTTGCTTCGACTATTAAGAGATTGATGAACGATAAAGGGAAAGTGGTTGAAGTGTCTACATCTTTAGATGCTAATTGTTCCGCGGTTCTTACACAAAAGCTTCCCAAAAAGCTTGGAGATCCGGGCAAGTTTTTGATACCATGTGAGTTCCCTAATATGGAAGAATGCTTAGCATTAGCCGATCTTGGCGCTAGCATTAATTTGATGCCTCTTTCCGTATGGAAAAGGTTATCACTTCCCGAGCTTACACCTACTAAGATGACTCTCGAGCTAGCGGATCGATCGACCACTTTTCCAAAAGGTATAGCCGAGGACGTGTTTGTCAAAGTAGGAAAACTCGTCTTTCCAACGGACTTTGTAGTTTGCGATTATCCCGAAGATTCTCGTGTACCACTAATTTTGGGAAGACCGTTTTTAATGACGGCTAGTTCTATAGTTGACATGAGAGCGGGGAAGTTGACTTTACGTTTTGATGATGAAAGTGTTACACTTGATGTTGGTGATAACACTAAATATTTTTCCAAGTATTACGAGGAATCATTTAATCAAATCGATGTGATTGATGTTACTTGTGAAGAATATTCTCAAGAAGTGCTTGGATTCTAGGCTAATTCTAAAAGTGGAAAACCTTCTTTATCAGATCCTATTATTGCCCTTTCGTCTCCACCCCTTACTCCATTTGGGGCTAGTGATTTTATCTTGGAGGAGGTGGATGCTTTTCTTAGCACACCGGATTTTCTTTCTACATATGATGAGGATTATCATGATATGGAGGGAGATATCGATTTACTTGAAGCCTTTTTGAATGAAGATCCTTATGAATCGCTACCTATGGATTTAAAAGTTGTGAATGAAAATGAGATTAAAGTGAAAACATCTATTGATGAAGCACCCGAATTAGAACTTAAGGAACTTCCCACTCATTTGGAGTATGCTTTTCTTGAAGGAACGGATAATTTACCGGTGATTATTGATATGGGATTAAAGGAAAATGAAAAGGATGAACTTATTAAAGTGCTTAAGAAACATAAACGGGCCATTGCATGGAAAATCTCCGACATTAAGGGTATAGATCCAAATTTTTGTACTCATAAAATTCTAATGGAGGATGATTATAAACCCGCTATCCAAAATCAAAGAAGGGTTAATCCAAAGATTCATGAGGTGATCAAAAAGGAAGTCACTAAACTTCTAGACGCCGGTATGATCTACCCTATCTCGGATAGTCCATTGGTTAGCCCCGTGCATTGTGTTCCAAAGAAAGAAGGAATGACGGTTGTTACTAATGAGGATAATGAATTGATTCCTACTAGACTTGTGACCGGTTGGCGTGTTTGTATTGACTAAAGGAAGCTTAATGATGCCACTAGGAAGGATCATTTTCCATTAACTTTTATGGATCAAATGTTAGAGAGACTAGCGGGGAATGAATTCTATTGCTTTTTTGATGGATTTTTCGGCTATTTACAAACCCCCATTGACCCTCGTGATCAAGAAAAGACCACATTCACTTGTCCTTATGGAACATTTGCTTATCGTCGCATGCCTTTTGGACTATGCAATGCTCCAGGGACATTCCAAAGGTGCATGATGGCCATTTTCCATGATATGATCGAGAAAACCATGGAAGTCTTCATGGAAGACTTTTCGGTTTTTGGGGAATCTTTCACTTCATGTCTCTCTAACCTTGAAAGAATGTTGCAACGTTGTGAGGAAACAAATCTTGTGCTTAATTATGAAAAATGTCACTTCATGTGCAAAGAGGGAATTGTGTTAGGACATAATATCTCTAAGGCCGGTATTAAGGTTGATAGGGCTAAAATCGACGTGATTGCCAAATTAACTCCACCCACCACCGTTAAGGGAGTTAGGAGTTTTCTCGGCCATGCCGACTTCTATAGACGTTTTATACAAGACTTCTCTAAGATAGCTCGGCCTATGACCCATATTTTGGAAAAAGAGACTCCCTTCATCTTTTCGGATGAGTGTATTCAAGCCTTTGAGATGCTTAAAAAGAAATTAACCGAATCTCCAATCTTGGTTGCTCCGGATTGGGACCTACCTTTTGAAATTATGTGTGATGTTAGTGATTATGCGGTAGGTGCGGTTTTGGGGCAACGTAAGTCAAAACATTTCTTGCCTATACACTATGCAAGTAAGACTATGACGGATGCTCAAACAAAGTATACTACAACGGAAAAGGAGTTTCTCGCCGTTGTGTATGCTTTTGAAAAGTTTAGACCATATCTCGTCTTGTCTCAAACCATATTGTATACGGACCACTCGGCTATCAAATATCTTCTTAATAAACAAGATGCTAAGCCGAGGTTGCTCCGGTGGATTCTCCTCCTTCAAGAATTTAATGTCAAAATTCTAAACAAAAAATGAGCCGAGAATCTTGCGGCCGATCATTTATCTCGACTTGAGAATCCTCACCAAAGCGATCGAGAGAACAAGGAAATCAATGAAACATTTCCTCTCGAGACGCTTGGTATGATTGCTTTTCGTGGTGATGATAGTACCCCATGGTTTGCGGACATAACAAATTACCATGCGGGTAAGTTTGTGATTAAGGGTATGTCGTCCTAACAAAAACGAAAGTTTTTCAAGGATATATCCTATTATTTTTGGGACGACCCCTATTTGTTTCGTGTGTGCGCGGATCAAGTGATTCGTAGGTGCGTGTTTGGCAAAGAAGCTCAAGATATCCTTAAATCTTGTCATGAGGGACCCACCGGGGGACATCATGGTGCCAACGCCACCGCGAAGAAAGTCTTTGATGCCGGCTTCTTTTGGCCTTCCATATATCTTGATGCCCAAGACTTGATCAAGAGTTGTGATGCTTGTCAACATCAAGGAAAGAACTCACAAAGGGATGAAATGCCTCAAAACATTATTCAAGTTTGTGAAATCTTTGACATGTGGGGGATCGATTTTATGAGGCCGTTTCCATCTTCGAAAGGAAATAAATACATTCTCGTAGCCGTGGACTATTTGTCTAAATGGGTCGAAGCTAAGGCTTTGCCCACGAATGATGCTCGAGTTGTGGTGAACTTTTTGAAACAACTCTTTGCTAGGTTTGGAACTCCGCGGGCTATTATAAGTGATCGTGGGACCCATTTTTGTAATGAACAATTTGAAAAAGTTCTAAAGAAATATGGTGTCAATCATCGACTTTCAACGGCTTATCACCCTCAAACGAGTGGTCAAGTGGAGGTTTCAAACCGGGCTCTTAAAAGGATTTTGGAGCGTTCTATTGGAGAGAATCGCACTTCATGGTCGGATAAATCGGACGATGCATTGTGGGCTTTCCGTACGGCTTACAAGACGGCAATTGGTTGTACACCATTTAGGTTGGTCTACGGAAAAGCATGCCACTTACCAATTAAACTCGAACATAAGGCGTATTGGGCTCTTAAGCATTGTAACTTTGATTTGAGGACCACGGGTGATCATCGTAAGGTTCAATTGAATGAACTAAGTGAATTAAGGGATAAAGCTTATGAAAATTCTTTGATCTATAAAGAGAAGACTAAGAGGATTCATGACTCAAAGATCAAAAACCGCATTTTCAATGTTGGTGATCAAGTCCTCTTATTCAACTCTAGACTTAAGATTTTCTCGGGCAAGCTTAAATCCCGTTGGTCTGGACCATTCACCGTTTCACAAGTTTTTCCTTATGGCACCGTTGAGCTAGCTCAAAAAGACGGGCCTAACTTTAAGGTGAATGGTCATCGTGTGAAACATTACTTTAGAAGGGACATACCTACGGAGGTTGTCCCGGATCTTCAAACTTTCCCTAAGGACCAATGAATGCGGGGATCGAGTCGAGCTCATGACTCGGTGAACAAAAACGAGGTGCCTTGTGGGGGAGTCCCATACATTCTATCTTCTTTCTATTTTCTAACACTAATAAGGCTTGATCTTTCAAGCTCGTGCTCATGTTTTGTTGTGTTGTGAATCTTAGGTATGACCCTAATCATTGAAGACTCTCGTGTTTGGTTTTTGCCGGTCCACTTGATCTTCCATTCTTTGAATGCTAAAAAGGGGCACACTTTTTATCCTTTGATTTTTATCGACTAACATTTTATCTTGAGGCATAATTAATAAACGGCTTATAGATTTGCGTGCTCTTTCCATGTTAGGATTTTGCATTATACCCTTTATGTTTTAGCAAGGGGGTGTTACTCTTGAGCTAAGAAACATTGAGGACAATGTTTGGTTTTAGCATGGGGGAGTCAATCGATATAATCGCTTGCAATTGCTTTTGTCACGTTCAAACGTAATCTTTTTCTCATTTTTCATGAAAATTTTAAATTTTTAGTGTTATTTTTAAGTTTTAATAAAGAAAATAAGTGCTTTTGACACAAATGTAGGCTTTCTGTTGATGAAAATAAAAATAGTTTTTGACTCGACTCGGTTTTTACCTTAGCTTTTCCTTAACGTATTTGAATTAAGTTTTGCTAGGCTTTTATATAGGGAGCTTTAAAACGCGAAAGTCTTAATTCATACGGGTTAAGAACAAGAATTTTTCGCAAGTTCCTATAATTGATCCTAGAAAGTCGTTTATCAAGGGAACTTTAAAACGCAAATTCTAAAACTTGAAAAAGTATAAGAAGATGCAAGATCCTATAGATGACTTGAAAACCCAAAACTTTGATTTAATAGGCTAAGTATCCATTGGTTTCACATTTTTGAAATTTTATAATATAGAGAACAAGAAATGATAGAGTTTAATCATAAGTTTCTAAAATTAACTCTTCTTTGTGCAAGTACTTTTGTGTTTGATTTAATCTCCTCGTATTTACTTTCCACACTTGAATAATAATTGCTTAATAAATGAAGTTTTTAGCGGTTTAGGCTTGATATCTTAACTCGTAACTCCTTCTTTTTCTTCCCTTGTAATTAAAGTGAGAACACATTAAGGGTGTCAGCGTCATGGACTTTTGATCATGGGATTGCGGAAATTTGGCTTACTATAAATATCATAATAATAAGAAGAATAAATAAAAACATGTTCTCTAGGAGCCTTCGGGTGGGAGTCATGTAGCACTAACCTTGTCATTAGAGCCTTAGGGTGTATGACAAGGGGACGTGTTGAATAAAAATTGCTTCATCATCATGAGCCATAAGGTGGGATGGTGATGTCAATTCCCTTATTTTTGTCCAAGGAGCCTTCGGGTGTGGATTTTAAATAAGGAGTACAATTGCATCTTAAAGAGCCGCAAGGTGTTATGATGTAGTTGTTGCTAACTCCATTAATAAGGTCATAATTGACATTGGAGGTTTTATTTATTGCTTTTAAGTAGCCATATTAGCCAAATTTCGGGTCCGGGGATTTATCTCTCAAATCGTGTTAAGTTATCCTTGATGTGGGCTTTCTTTAGTGACAACGGTTTTTGAAGTCGAGGTTAGGTTTTGAGTGTTGAGTTTACACCGTTTTTGCCTTCATTTTTGGACTAATAAATATCAAATAAAGTCAAATGAGCCTTTGGGTGAATGACAAATAAAATCTAGAGATACTGTGGAAACCTTGGTTTCCGGATCTTTTAAGCAACTAGGAATGCATCATGTTCATATGATTATACAATCAAAGCGGAATTAGAACACGACACATTAACAAGGTGTTTAGACACGAATAACATGAATTAAAACAAAAGGGATGTTCATTATATTAATAACAAACATCCACTAGACGTGTATACATTGAATCCTACGTCTAGTGCACACACACTTTAGGTTTACATTGTGAATGAATAATATGAATAAAAACCTAAGACTCTTGTTCCTTTTATAGTGTAAGGAACATAATCTACAAGAGATAATATCAAATAAACATCTAAATATTCTATTTAGATAAACTATATATTGTGTATATCATAAATAATATACTCAATATATTCCCCAAATAGAATTCTCCATCAAATCTTCAACATCCATCAGCGTTTGACTTTGTTGACTGCGTTTGACTTCTGTCAACGCTTAAGTTACTCTTGTCAACGTCTGATTTACTCTTGACAACGCTTGAACAAATGTCTTCATGTTTTCTTTGATTTTGAGTTTCTGTCACATCAACTTTTTGACCCAACAATCTTCCCCTAGTTGATGGTGGCAAAACTCTATGTGTATCTCTTGTAAGTTGTACATGATCTTCAAATTGCTTCCCCTCAAGTGTAGCATGTATTTCTTCCCCTTTTTGTCACATCAACAAGGAAGTAAACAATGTTGCAATCTTTGAAGATTCTCCAAAAGTAGGCTCTGTGTAATGATCTTGAAGAAAAACAAATATAATATTTTTGAGGTAGAAGTAGAATAACCCAACCTTGTGTTCCATGTCTTGTACTATCCACGTGATGAAGAACTTATACCTGGCAAATTATAAGTAGACCTCAATCCCTTGTCAATATTCTCATCCTTTGTGAGACACTGAGCACGATAATGTAACTCCTTCAAGTGTTATGACAAGTCTTCGTCACCAATCATGTAAAGCACGAACAAGTTATCTTCAAACTTGCTTTGACATTTGAAGATATAATAGAACACAAACTCGCGAATATCTTCTTCAATCATCAAACTTACCATAAGGATTCTTCCTCTTAAGTCAACACCTCTTCATGACAATTTTAATGGAATCACATCTTCATACCATATGTAAAAGTACTTGGATGGATAACTCTTTCACAAGGCTATCCCGATTACATAGTTTAAAATATCCATCAAATTCCCATAAAAAAATTGCTAACTCGCTTTAAGATCATTAATCCCTTTCAAAAATATCCGAGCCATAAATATCAACATGATATTCTATATTAAAACGGAGATTTGTTGGGTTTACTTCTTGAAGGATCTTTGAAGCCTTGATCACAATACAAAGAGTGTGCGGAAACCAATCTTTATATATAAGAAGAACAATAGAAATAACCAAACATCCAAGCCTCAATATATTAATACGATCACTCTTAATAGTGATAGGGTTTTACAACCTTGAAGCTATAACAAACAATGAGATAAATGTGTAGAGAATGTGTGTGTAGAAGTGTGTTCATCTCTACACCCTAGGACCTCCTTTTATAGTGCAAGGGGTCCTAGGTGGTTACAACATAATTAATACTTTCCAAAGTATTATACATTAATACCATTTATTTATTTCCTAAATAATCTTGTAACCTCCTCATCATAATCAATATCTTTAATACTTTCCATATGAATAGGAAGACTAAATATTTGATCATATCTTCTACAATCTTCCTTGATCTTATCTTCAAAAATCTTCTATCAACTTTATAATACGACCAGGAGCACGGCTTGCTCCTACTACTACTATGACCAGGAGGAACTACATACCTCCTAGTCTACCCATTACAAATAACTATTCCAATGGGCCTAACAATCCTCCCCTAAACTTGAATTCAACCTGTTGAGTTCAAGTTTCCTTGTAAACCGTGCAATAAAGCTCGAGGATTGAAACATCAAAAGTAACAGCAGCAGCACAAGATAGAACCAATAGAACCGCCGTATCAAGAAACACTAGCAGCTTCTCCAAAGCTTGAAACAAATCAGCAACATGGTGAATCTTCACAGCAACAGGAGCAGATTTGATGAGCCTTTACCAAGTAGCTGCTCGCTCTTGGGCTAGCCAGTCTTTCTGGTGGAATAAGCATCACCCTGGGAGACTAGAACCCAGTCCAACTCTTGGAACGTGAATCATTGGTGAGTTGGAGTACCCTGATGATTTTTGGCAAACCATCACAGCCATCAACGGATTTGATATGTCTTTACCAGAAGCCGTACCCCTCTGGACTCGCCAACTCTTAGCAATGAAGCATCGGTGAGTTGAAAACCCTATAGCTTTGAGCAAGCTATTATAGCTATCAACGGATTTGATAAAATCTTTACCAAGAGCCGTACCCCCTTGGATTAGCCACTTTTCAGTCTAGGACCATGGCAAGTGAAAACCATCCAGTTTTGGGTAACCTGGCAACCATCAACGGATTTGAGAATCACACCAGGAGCCGTACCCTCAAGGTGAATCAACTCTTTCTTGTCGGTGAGACGTGGTGAGTTGAGGACCATTTGTTGTGTGGGGGGCAGCCAACACCTAAGTACCAAACAAAAACAGCAGCCACTATCAACAATGCCTAGACTAGGATCCTGGTATGGAGTAACCTACAACAACAAGATAATCACAATGCAAAAGTTAGTGTCTTAAGGGGACCCAAACCTTTTCAGGTTTGAGCCTGCCTTGTGGATCATTAGTAGAATGCCAAGAAGATTGATGAGATCCACTATTGTTCCTTGGTTGCCTATTCATCATAAGGGTATTATTATTTGACCAGGAACAACCTGCTGAGGGCTTAACAGCAGTTCCCAAATCTCCCAAACCAAAATACGTGTGGTCAAAATAATGCGCATAGTTTGGATTATAATTTGGAAAATAATTACTAGTTGTCTGGTATCCATTTTCTCTCCAATAATCAGACATGTAAGGAGAGGATACTCTAGAAGTATGAAACATTGGAGCACAAGGATTAAGTCTTCTAGTAGTATATGGAGCAGCTCCTGGTGATCCAGGAGCAAGTAAAGCATGATTAACAGATGCATGTGTGTCATAATAATCACAATCTTTAATTAAATGAAAGGGACTGCCACAAACAAAACATGTTTTGAAAGACCTTTTATTAGAATGAGACTGTTTCATACTGCCTACTTTATTACACACAGTTCTAGAAAAAACATTCTTCCTAGGACTCAATAAACAAGGACCAGACACACTTGACTTGACAGCGACTTTGTCTTCACACTTCCTAGCACCAGTAGCAGCATGTTCATTCGACTTGGAACTCGTAGGTCTTGACTCTTCACTTGAACCATTAGATGCAGAGTCACCGGCTTTGTCACTGAAAGTACATGAGACAAAGTCGTTAGAATTAGTAGAACTTGTTGGGGACTCAAGCATCTGTGATCCATCCGAGTCATTATTCCATGAGGTAGGCATGAAAGTTCCAATAAGAGGAGGAGGAACAGCATGCATTTCTGCTGCTGGTTTAAACCTATTGTAACTAGGTTTGCCCTCATCCTCTTTGTCGGCATCAAAGACGCTTGAGAAAGATAAATCAAATACATCTTCAGAATCAATATATTTTTCAAATCCTAAGCCTCTTTTAGTTCTGCCGGACATGCTACTATCAATTAATTTTGAAAGATTTTTAGGTGCCTTTTGCCATTTGTCAAATCTTAACATTGTAGCATCTAATTTAGCTTGCATCTCCTCTTTTTCTTTGATACTAGCATCTCTTTCAGTTTCTGTATATTTAAGCATATTTGTAGTGTTTTCTAAATCAATGCTTAGTATCCTGATTTTATCCTCATAAGCACGTTGTGTATCTTGTAACCACTTCTTTTGTTGTTCCAATGTGTTTAATGAAGCTTTATAGGCTTGTACCTCTAAGTAATACTTATCATTTTGTTCATTTACTTCATTAAATTGGGACAACAGTTCTGTGTATTTATCATGACAACCAAGGGGACAATGTTGTACCTGAGGTGAGATGCCCATAAGAGCAAACTCTTCTGCTTCTTCTGCATCAGAGAGATTCCCAGCAATCATTGCCAACACATCAGTCGTTGATTCCGCTGATTTCAGAGTAGAAGCCTGATGATCATTCCAGTTGACCATGGAGTCAACAGATACCAATGCTCTCTTGTCATCTTTAACCTCCTGAACTTTGAAAGCGGAGTACCTGCTCTTCTCCTGATCATTCTTGCTAGGGCACTCTCTAGCAAAGTGACCCTGTTGCTGACAGTTATAGCACCGTACCTTGCTTCTATCGAATCTTGCTGGCTCCCGAGGGTTGTAATTAAACTTCCTTCCTGCTTTCTTCTCAAACTTGTGAACCCTCAGAGTAAGCATGGCCATCTGCCATTTAAGATCTATCTCATCCAGATCCAGCTTATCGATCTGTTTGAAGTCATCAAACGCAAGTTGTTGTTCAGCAGTAACATCAGCAACAAAAGAATGAAGAATAGCTTCTACCATACTACCAGACTTGGCAGGGGGATCAGAAGCAGAAGACATGGGACTAGATGCATATGACATGGGACTAGTATGCTGAATAGTATGCCGGATAGTATGCTGGGGAGACACATTATTGCTCTGGCTACTTGCATATGCCATGGGACTAGACGCCATAGAGCTCACAAAGGCTGAATTAGCAGGAGTGGGAAAAGAGTCACTCGGATATCCTCTCACATGAGGTTCGAATGTTCTGAGCCTATGAAACAAATCATCAAAACTGAGATAATCAAGCCCACCTTTGGCTTTAAGAGAGATTACCACCTGGTTCCAAGAGTAGGGTAAGGCTTTAAGAAACCTTGCATTAACATCACCATCATCAGGCTTGGACCGAAGTTGATTCAACTGGCTCAATATTTTCTGGAACCTATCATACCCTTGATTCAGGCCTTCAGTTTCTGAGATTTTGAACTCTGTGAATTCATCTCTCAGCATGGACCTTCGCATTTTCTTTGACTCCTCATTTCCGCCAAACCTTGCTTTTATGCCGTTCCAGATCTCTCTGGCATCATCCAAATGGTAGAAGTCACCCATGTGATCTTCAGGAAGAGATTGAAGCAAAATTGTTTTTGCTTTTACCTCCTTCTGAATAGCGATAATTTCCTCATGAGATTTAGGGTCAAGAAGAGTAATATTACCGTTCTTGTCTCGTCCAGTAAGCTTTCTGCTGTTTCCATTTAGAATGATCTTCCAAAGATCTTGATCAGTGTTGGTGATCCACCATTCCATCTTCATTGCCCAGTTGTCATATTCACCTTTCTTCAGAAGAGGGAATTTTCCATTCGTGTTGGAAACCGTAGCCAGGATCTACTGAGGTTGCACAATTTTAGGAGTGCCTTCTTCTCCTGTTTGAGTAGAAGTTGAGGCAGACATGATAAACAGATTGTTAAAAATAAGAGAACTTGATTCTTGTTGTATAGAGACCCTCCCAGGCTCTGATACCACTTGTTGGGTTTACTTCTTGAAGGATCTTTGAAGCCTTGATCACAATACAAAGAGTGTGCGGAAACCAATCTTTATATATAAGAAGAACAATAGAAATAACCAAACATCCAAGCCTCAATATATTAATATGATCACTCTTAATAGTGATAGGGTTTTACAACCTTGAAGCTATAACAAACAATGAGATAAATGTGTAGAGAATGTGTGTGATGAAGTGTGTTCATCTCTACACCCTAGGACCTCCTTTTATAGTGCAAGGGGTCCTAGGTGGTTACAACATAATTAATACTTTCCAAAGTATTATACATTAATACCATTTATTTATTTCCTAAATAATCTTGTAACCTCCTCATCATAATCAATATCTTTAATACTTTCCATATGAATAGGAAGACTAAATATTTGATCATATCTTCTACAATCTTCCTTGATCTTATCTTCAAAAATCTTCTATCAACTTTATAATACGACCAGGAGCACGGCTTGCTCCTACTACTACTATGACCAGGAGGAACTACATACCTCCTAGTCTACCCATTACAAATAACTATTCCAATGGGCCTAACAAGATTCCATGTACCTTCGTGTGTATAATCCTCCTTTTTGTGTGCTCAAAACATACCAATTTTCTCAAACAGCAACAATCATTGTGTTGTCCAACATCCTTCTCTGTCCAATATCTTTACCAGATGTATTGTCCGATATCGGACAATACGTGTCAACGTTCAAAATCTCATATATCGGACAACCCTGTCAACTCTATCAACGTTGACTTATTCTGTCAGCGTCAAAATTCCAAACGTCAGCGTTAAAATAAGTCTTGTCAGCGTCCACATCTCTTTTATCTGCCGACGTCATCTAGGATCCAAAAGTGGCTTAGCAGCCTTGTACATAGATAAATACTTTCCATATACGTGCATATAAACAGCTAGCCTTGAACTTGAATAAACTGCTTTATATCAATGACATATATCATGAGATAAACCCTAAAAATAAGCAGCTTTCTCCACGTTAACTTCTTTTGTCATTAAGAACCTTGCTGCGATTGCCTTCTTCAAAAACTGGCTTGTAAGCTTTAATCAGATCTAGGGTTTATAAACAAAACCCTAATAATGAATAACTTTCAACACCAATCTAGGGTTTTGTAACACCCTTTTCCTTGCTGATTTTAACAACTCAACATGCTGAAAACATTCTCCTTTTCTGTGGTAGAGACTATCTAGAGTTTTCAGAAACCCTAAATCATTATTTTATGCAAAATCAGAAAATCTGAAAATCACTCATCAGCCATCTTTGACGCCTAATAACTTTTCCCTGGGGATAAAACTCGACAATCCCTCTGGTGGATGTTTAGATCTATGTATGTAGAACACACATATACAATTTCGTGACGATCCAACGGTTCAATCAAAAGTTATGACCTTCTGAATACTGCTGCGCACACAAAAACGTCCAGAAAAACCCTAGACGGATTTTTCTTCTTTTCACCATACACGAACACCTTGTTGGTCCTAGCATCACGAGCCACGAGGCTCTGATACCAATTGTTGAAACCTTGGTTTCCGGATCTTTTAAGCAACTAGGAATGCATCATGTTCATATGATTATACAATCAAAGCGGAATTAGAACACGACACATTAACAAGGTGTTTAGACACGAATAACATGAATTAAAACAAAAGGGATGTTCATTATATTAATAACAAACATCCACTAGACGTGTATACATTGAATCTCACGTCTAGTGCACACACACTTTAGGTTTACATTGTGAATGAATAATATGAATAAAAACCTAAGACTCTTGTTCCTTTTATAGTGTAAGGAACATAATCTACAAGAGATAATATCAAATAAACATCTAAATATTCTATTTAGATAAACTATATGTTGTGTATATCATAAATAATATACTCAATATTTTCCCAAATAGAATTCTCCATCAAATCTTCAACATCCATCGGCGTTTGACTTTGTTGACTGCGTTTGACTTCTGTCAACGCTTAAGTTACTCTTGTCAACGTCTGATTTACTCTTGACAACGCTTGAACAAATGTCTTCATGTTTTCTTTGATTTTGAGTTTCTGCCATATCAACTTTTTGACCCAACAGATACAATTAGGAATAATAGGAGATTGAGTTTAACACAAATTACTTGTATGAGTTGGTTCAATTTTGGGGCTTATGATTGACAATGATCTAGTTTTTTGCACTTGGCATGGAAAAGTGAAAAGTCGGGGACGATGAATCTATTTGAGTTTTATGATCCTAAAAGTTATTTTCAAATAATGAAAGCAATACATTATGTCTTTGCCAAAATAAATTGTCAAAAGTTGAATAATGGTGTAGTTAGTGTTCATTGCGTGACGACACGGCAATTGCTTAGCAAGGGGGAGTTTGATATGAGTGATTTTACTCATATCATTCGTAGCATAAAACAATCAATAAATGCATAAATATCAATGAATATGCCTTGTATATGCTTGTTTTATTGTTTCATGTGTGTAGGTACCCCCCAAGTTCACTAAAACCGGCAAAAAACGGCACGAGTTTAATATAAGATCGAGGAAGCCAAAAAACAAGTCGATTTTATTCACGGATTTAAGTTCAAGAAGGATTTTGGTTAAGTGGGTCCCACATGAGCTAAATGGGCCTGAAAAGCCCATAAAGATTTTAAAAGGCCTAATATAAGATCAAGAAGCCCAATATCAAAGTTATATGTTGGATGAAATCAAGAAGGGACGGTTTTTAAGATTAATGGGCTAAAAGCCCATGCATTTTTGCTACTTAATGGGACGTAGGATATTTGGGCCTTAGGGTTTAGTAAACAAACGATTTGTGAGTGAGTTTATTTAACTCACGTTCAGTCAAAATTCCCCACACACACACGCTTTATTAAATAGTTACCCACTTTCTCACACCACACAAAAGTCTCGATATTTCCAAAGTTCTCTCATCTTCCTCCCATCACAATTAAACCAGTAATAATCTTTTACCCTAACCACTATTCATAAAAACCCTAATCCATTAAATCTCAAATTAATTTGGGGGTTTTGTTCACACGGGTGATTCACACATGGGGGAATTAAATCCCCTATGTTTTCGGAAGAAAGGAGTGGAAGAGCATGGAGACGTGGCAGCTTATGATTGGTCTTGATACATCATCCATCCATAATCCACCAATAAGAGGAGGACACATCAGCAACCAACTAGCACAACAAACACACTCTTGTGCCACGGTGTCAATCCGTGTACACAAGGGCGTTTTTCAGCCTTCAGATCAAAACTGACAAGAGAGAGAAAAAGATAAAGATGATCCAAGGGCTCAAGTTGATTCATCTCCAACAAATCATCACCCTTCACCCCTTGCGGTTAGCCTATAAATACCCTTGGTATTTTCAGTAGAAGGCATCCAATTTTTACTTTACTGTTATTATGCTAAAATAGGTTTAGGAATTAAATTGTATTTCTCTTTTTATAAGTATTGTAATGAGATTTCTTTTATTAATGAAAAGTTTCTGTTGAGTTGAATTTTAGTCTCGTTTTAATTATTATTGAAAGTTTATTGCAATTTTCTTTCATCTAATCTATTTAGTTATAACATGAAAACTTATTTAATCAAGCTAATATAATAGTTTGCTTTAAATAATTAAAGTGAAACTTGGATTAAAATCAAACCCTACTGGTTTAATTTGTAAAAATGGTTCGAGTTGTTCAACCAATTCGAGATGGTAACGTTTTTCAAGCACGGTGGTTCGTTTAGGTTTTAAGTAGGCTCAGCGCCTCACTTCATCTCAAAGGAATCTACAAAAGGCTCTAATCCACTTTATTTTCTGTCTAAATCTTTAATTAATATAAATCTGCTATTATGGGATTGTTTTTTAGCTTTGTTATTTGATTAGACTGAGTTTGGGTGTCTGTTATTGAGCTTTGTTGTTTACTGAATCTTTTGCTATAAGATTATCAGATTTGTGAATGTGATAAGTTTTGATTGCTAGGGTTTAGATTTTCTTTTAGTTTGCTTGGCGTGATTTTTAAGCTGATACTTCTATTACAGTTGTGTATTGTTTATGAGTTTATTTGCATCATGGTCCATGAATAATATGTTTGTTTTAAGATCTGTGTGTTTATATGAATGAATTTAACTAGATCTTAATGTATTGATATTCACAACTGTGATTTTACAACTTAGATGTTACTTTTGGTATAGTATGCTGAATCTCATTTGGCCTGTTGAATAGTTTCAGTTTTATTTGCTAAGTTTTAGGTCTATAGATTTAGATTTGTTTAGTCAGTCGATAGGATTTGCTTATTTAACTTGTCTGTGGTTTTGCTTAGTTATCTTTTATTCTAAAATGATGTATTACTAGTACGATTGATTAAGTTGCCTGCAATTTTGGTTTCTACTATGCTGTTTTAGCTGAATATTCGTTTTAGTTAATGCTCGTAATTGTTTGGATTTGATTGTTCAACTTAATTGTATTGTTTACTAGTTGAGTTTTGTTTAGTTGCAGTTGCTGATTCATATTATTACTCTTATATTGCCCTTTATCAGTCACATTAGCATAGTCTATCAAGATCAAATTGATCTGATAAACTCAAAGGCTGATTCCTATCAGTTTACATAAAATAAGCTTTACAAATTAATCATTCCTGTGATCCTTTATATGTCCATTGTCCAAAAAAATAATCACAAAATAATGTCCCCATCAGGACTCGAACCCATGACCTCCTGGTCATGGGCCTCACGCTTTAACCAACTGAGCTACATGGTCTTTTGAGTTTACTTTCTGTTACTTAATAAATATAGTAATTTGTTCTGGCAGATTTTGATTTAAGTATTTTTTTAATTAAATGTCCGTTTTAAATAAATGTTTTTTATTAAAGTAATTTTGAGTTTTTTTAAATAATCAATAGTTTCAAAATAAAATTAAAATGTTTTTATTAATATTAAAAGTTTAATTAGTTTTAAATAGAATTAGATTTAATTAAATTTATAGAAGTAAAATAGTTTAAATAGATTTTTAAGTAGTGTAAAATTATTTTAATTGATTAGATTAACTTTATAATTGATTTTTAAATAGATTGCTTATTTTTAAATAGTTTAAAAGTTTTAAATTTTAAATAATTGTCCATTAGATTTAATTTTAGGTAGACGATTCATGCACTTAGGATTAATAAGTTTTAAATTTGTAGAATTAATTTTAGTTTTAAAAACCGAAAACCAATTCGAATCAATTGTCCAAATCAATACAAAACGTCTCAAATTCATAAGATCTTCGTGTACAACGAACTTGGTTCATCACGTGTTTAATTTAATCCATCTTTGGTAATTTTAGACTATTACTTTTTTCCTAAAGGTAATTTTCTAATTTACCCTATAACGTATCTAATTATCACATATACTATCACGATCACATCAGGTATTATGATAAAACAGGCCTAGGATATATTGATGATCAACCTAGGATAACCTTAACTAACAAAGACTAATTAAAAGGGATTTTTGATAGTTCTAGTGAGGTAGATGATACACCTGAAAATGATAGATATGCTGAAGGAATGAAGGCAGTTCCTCCACCAGTATCAAGAATTTTGATGCCCTCTTATAATGATACTAGTATAGAGTTAGAAGAACCTAAGATTACTAATGTCTTTAACTCTAGTACTCTGTCCCAAGAAAATACTGCTGTGACCAAGAATATTGTTTATCCACCTTTAATGAACAACTTTGTTTCTGAGGAATCTAAGACTAGTTATGCTCCCAAGAAGGTAAAAACTCCTATCAAGATATTGGAAAACAATGAACAACATGCTAAAACCAAAAGGGGTGGGCTAGGTTTTGAAAAAGTAAAGTCAAAACAACCTTTTGGGTCTTCTTTAAGAAGAAAAGGATGTTATGTTTGTGGTAGTCTAAGTCATTGTATCAAAGATTGTACATTACATGAAGATAAAATTGTGAAACAGAAGGCTACACAAAGGGTCATGAAAAACAGTAATGGGAAAAGTGCACAGGTTTATAGGAATCAGAAAACTAAAGATGACAAACATAAGTTTGATCACACAAAGGTAGTGGTTAAACAGGTTGAAAATAATCTTACCAAAAGTTTTGTTCCTAGGGCAGTACTTATGAAGCAAGGGCTAGTATCCTTGAAGTCTGCTAAACCAAGTACCGGCAAGTCTAGACATGCAAGTACTGCTAGACCAAACTCAAGAACTGTTGGTTTAAAGTCTGTAAAACCAATGTTCTCCAAGACTTCTAAGAAAGTTGTTGAAAAAGTTAAAACACCTAGAATTTAAGAACAAGAACAAACCAGTGCAAATGTGGGTTCCTAAAAGAGATATATCATGTGTTAAAGCAAGTACCGCTAAAGCAGTACTTAAGTCAAGGACGTCAGAGCACATAGAGTCACCCTATGAATTTGACTACATAAATGAAACCATGAAGTATAAGAGTAAAAGTAGCATTACTGGGAATGCTTCAGTACAAACTCTTAAATATGTAGGTCCCACAAGATCCGAGCCAAATGTGGCTTGGGTCCCTGTTAAAAACTAATGAGTTTTATTTGTATGTAGGGGCATCTCGTTGATGAATTAAAAGATAAAGGAATTGTATATAGTGGATACTCAAGACACATGACAGGGAACAAAGATTTTCTTGCTGAATTTGAAGAATTCAGAGGAGGTCTAGTAGCCTTTGGGGGTAGCAAAGGTATAATCACTGGCAAAGGGAAAATCAATACAAGAAAGTTGGAATTTGAAGATGTTTTCTTTGTAAAAGAATTGAATAAGTTCAATCTCTTTTCTGTATCACAAATGTGTGATAAGAAGAACAAGGTGCTATTCGTAGACAAAGACTGCTTGGTATTGTCCAAAGACTTTGAGATGCCTAAGGAATCTCAAATACTGCTTAAAGTACCCAGGCAAGAAAATATGTACACCTTTAATCTTCATACTATTACTCCAACAGGTGGTATTACATGTTTGCTAGCTAAGGCTTCTTTAGATGAGTCAAACTTATGGCATATAAGGTTAGGTCATGTGAACTTCAAGAATCTTAATAGATTGGTAAAAAGGAATTTGGTTAGAGGTCTACCTAACAAATCTTTTCAAAATGATTTCACATGTGCTTCTTGTCAAAAAGGTAAACAACATAGAGCCTCTTGTAAGACCAAGACTGTAAACACTGTGACAAAACCTTAGCATCTCTTGCATATGGATTTATTTGGTCTAGTTTATATCAGAAGCATTAGTCATAAGACCTTTTGTCTAGTCATAACTGATGATTATAGCAGATTCAGTTGGGTTTTCTTTTTAGCCCTTAAAAGTGAAACAAGTGAATTACTAAAGGATTTTATCACTTTAGTTGAAAAACAGTTCACTAAACAGGTTTTAATCATTAGGAATGATAATGGAACAGAATTTAAGAATGCTAATTTTGATGAATTCTGTAGGTCTAAAGGAATTAAGAGACAATTTAGTAATCCTAGAACTCCACAACAGAATGGAGTAGCTGAAAGGAAGAATAGGACATTAATTAAGGCTGCTAGAACTATGCTGGCTGATTCACATTTGCCAAATACCTTTTGGGCAGAAGCAATCAATACTCCATGTTATGTGTTAAATAGAGTCCTAGTAACTAAGCCTCAAAACAAAACACCTTATGAACTCTTGACTAATGTAAAGCTAAACATAAGTCATTTAAAACCTTTTGGGTGTCATGTGTCCATACTAAATACTCTTGATTATTTGGGAAAGTTTGATGGAAATTCTGATCTAGGATATCTTATAGGATATTCATTGCAAAGTAAAGCATATAGGGTTTACAATTTGGCAACCAAGAAAGTAGAAGAAAATGCTCATGTCAATTTCTAAGAAAATAAACCCAATGTTCCAGAAATAGGTTATGCTTGGATGTTTGATTTAGATTATCTAACTAACTCCATGGATTACTACTCTATGCAAAAGGATTGTCAAACTAACAATGCATGTGAGGAGTCAAGTGAAACTAATGCAGGTACTCAAGAAGATGTTTCTTCATCAGATGATGATATTCATATCTATGTGCCCAACATGCCTATCGTTACTCCCATATCTGCAACTCCCAAGAAGCAAACCATGCCATCAAATGATGATCAAGCCTCCCAGGAGCTTCAGAAGCTTCAAGATCAAGAAAAGAATGCTACATCTGCTAATAAGCATTCAGCAGAAGAATCTTTTGAGTCACAACACTCAGCAGTACATACTATACCTAGCGGTACTTCATCTGCAAGTACTGCTAAGTCAAGATCTGCCAAATCTGTTGACTCACTAGAATAGATTTTGCAAGCATTGGACGATGAAGACTTATATGCCAGTCCACCTGAAGGAATCTTCTCCAAAGCTTCCTATGATGAGCAGGGTGCAGTAACTAATTTCAATAATTTGGAAACAGAAATTCTAGTCAGTTCTATTCCCACTCATAAAGTCAACAACAACCATCCTACTACACAGATTATTGGTGATCCAAAATCTGCTGTATAAACCAGAAGACAACTGCAAACCAAAATTGAAACTCATGCACTAGTGAGTTATGTCAAACAACAGTAGAGAACAAATCATAAAGATACTCAGCATTGTTTGTGTGCCTGTTTCTTATCTCAAGTAGAGCCCAAAAACATCTCTCAGGCTCTTGATGAAGAAAGTTGGGTAGATGCCATGCAAGAAGAATTAACACAATTTGATCTACAAAAGGTTTGGATTCTTGTGGATCTTCCCTCAAGTAAAAGAGTAATTGGTACTAGATGGGTCTTCAGGAACAAGAAGGATGAAAGAGGGGTTGTTGTGAGGAACAAGGCAAGACTTGTTGCTCAAGGCTATAGACAGGAAGAAGGGATAGACTATGATGAGGTCTTTGTACCAGTGGCAAGGATAGAAGCCATTAGGTTATTTTTGGCCTTTGCATCATATATGGGATTTATAGTCTATCGAATGGATGTGAAAAGTGCCTTTCTATATGGTACTACTTCAGAGGAGGTATATGTCTCACAACCTCCAGGTTTTGTAGATCCTAAATTCCCCAATAGAGTATACAAGGTTATCAAAGCACTTTATGGTCTGCATCAAGCTCCAAGAGCCTGGTATGCAACTTTATCTAACTTTCTACTAGAACATGAATATAGGAGAGGAACCATTGACAAAACTCTGTTCATCAAGAAAAATGCCAAAGACATCATTCTAGTTCAAGTCTATGTTGATGACATCATTTTTGGTTCTACCAAGAAGACATGGTGTGAAGAGTTTGAAGCTTTGATGAAAGGAAGATTTTAAATGAGTTCTATGGGAGAACTAACTTTCTTTTTGGGACTGCAAGTCAAACAAAGGAAAGATGGAATATTTATCAGTCAAGATAAATATGTTGTTGAAATCTTAAAGAAATTTTCATGTATGGACACAAGGAGTACAAGCACACCTTTTGAAGCCAAGAGATCTTTATCAAAAGATGAACATGGAGAAGATGTTGACTTTCATCTCTATAGGTCAATGATTGGTTCATTGATGTTTCTTACTGCTTCAAGACCAGATATAATATTTGCTGTGTGTGCCTGTTCAAGATTCCAAGTTCATCCAAAGGTGTCACATCTATATGCTGTGAAGAAGATTTTTAAATATCTTAAAAGTAAACCTAATTTAGGATTATCGTAACCTAGAGATTCCACCTTTGAATTGGAAGCTTACTCAGATAGTGATTATGCTGGAGCAAATCATGTTAGGAAATCCACAACAGGAGGTTGTCAATTCCTAGGCAGAAGACTTATATCATGGCAGTGTAAGAAGCAAACCATTGTTGCTACTTCTACAACTGAAGCTGAATATGTAGCTGCTGCTCATTACTGTGGACTAGTACTTTGGATTCAAAATCAATTGTTGGACTATGGGTTTAACTTGAACACCAAGATTTACATTGATAATGAAAGTACTATATGCACTGTTAAGAATCCAGTATTTCACTCCAAGACTAAGCATATTGAAATAAGACATCACCTTATAAGAGATGCTTATGACAAAAAGCTTACTCAAGTCTTGAAGATTCATACAGACAACAATGTAGATAATTTGTTGACCAAGGCATTTGATGCAAAGAGATTCGAACTCTTAGTGACACACATTGGTATGCTCAACCAATAACATGCTGCATATGTTGAGGGGAGGTAACAGCTGTACAAATGTTTTATAATTTTAATTGTATAGTCTATGTTTTGTGTTTTTGATGTTATTATAGGTTTATAGAAAAAGATAAAAGAGGTTACATGTCTAGTGGAAAGCATGAACTGGTCAAAATTGTGAGGTACCGTTGTCACTCCAAGTACCGCTAGCACAAAACTAAGTACCGCTTATGTTCCATGTACTGCTACATGTCTGTTGTACCGTTAAGGGTCTCTTTTGTAAATTTGGCGGTTTCTTCGCGCTTGGGTTTGTTATTTACTTAAATACTTACCCCAATTACACAATTGATTCACATGATCTTTTATTTTTATCTCTTGATTCTATAACCTTCTCTCTAATCTTTCGATCATCAAAAATACTAATGGCTGCTTTACAAGTAATCTCTAAACATAATTTGGTTGCGAATCTTGCTACGAATGATGACTCTCTTGGTTTCCATGAGATGCTTGGTTTCCTATCTCGAAGTCATGTTCGCTTCGCACTCACTATAAGTCCAGTTGTCTCTATACCCATTGTTGAACAATTTTGGGATACTGCTGTGTTAGATACTCGTTTTGATCAACCTTGCATTAAGGCTAGGGTGAATCATAGGAATATATATGTCACTGAGGTACTGCTACGAGCAAGTTTGAGACTAAATGACGAAAATGGACTTAGTATGCTTAATAATACAGAGATTCATGATAGCCTTGCAGCCATGGGCTATGGGGGTGGTAGGGAAAGTCTTACTTTCTTTAAAGCATTATTTTCACCTCAATGGAAATTGCTTTTTCATGTTATTATTCACTGTTTAAGTTCAAAAAGTACATCTTTTGATCAAATACCTGCTGCATTGGCATCTACTGGTATTTGTCTAGCAAATAACATGGTTTTTAATTTTTCAAAATTAATTTTTGAAGGCATGACTAGGAATTTGGAAGGGACTAAGAAGTTTTTGATGTATCCTAGATTCATTCAGACTTTAGTTAGTGACCAAATACCTAACCTACCAGCATTAACTGATACATGGGATGTTCCTTCTTTCACAAAGAGAACTTTCTCTTTCTTGGCCAAACAAGGCAATGCCTTTTCAGGAACAGTAACACCATTGTTTGCTCATATGTTAGCCCAACCTGCCAATCAAGAAGGTGAGGAACCTAGCAATGCTAGTGATTCTCAGCAAACTCCTTCTCACTAGAGCCCCCACTCTATAGAAGATTCACAATCTTCTTCTGACAATGTTGGTGTTCCACCAAACACTGATGAGATGATCCACACACCTGCTGCTTCTATTGCTGTTAGTGGTTCACCATAAGCACAAGCACCAGAGGTGGTGGATGTTGCAAATTTAACTTCTTTGTGTACAAGTTTGTCCCAATAGGTACAGGTATTATAGAAAGAAAAGCTTGCCCAAGACAAGAAAATTGCTGAATTAGAAGCTAGCCTACTCAAGTTAAGGAACAAAGTGTCATCTTGGATGAGGCAATATAGATCTGTTCAAAAATATGCAATCAAGAAGCAAAGATTCAGGAACCACAAGAAATGGTAACTGAATGCAACCAAACAGGGGAGGAATAATGAAGAACAACCACCTTCTTATGATAATAAGACAAGGATCTCTGGGAATGACATCAATTTTGAATTGGATGTAGATGTCATGGGGACTTATAAAGATGGAACTAGTCTAAAGACTGGTGTGGATGGACCTTCAGATATGGAGATTCAACATCAAGAACCACAACCTACTCCAAAGGAACCACAAGTTCAAGAAATGTTGGTAACTCAGCCATAGGAACCACAAGTTCAAGAAAAGTTGGTAAATTAGCCAGAGGAGCCACAAGTTGCAAAAACATTGGCAGCTCAGCCAGAACCATCAATTCAATCACCACTTCAAGCTAATTGGAGTGCTTTCTATGAGAAGTTGGAGGAAATTTCTATTAAGTTTCCTGATCCATCACCACAAAGCAATAAATCAGATAAGACTGAAGAAGTGCAAGTTGATATGATGGCTTCTATGGAAGATAAAGTATCTAGGGATACACAAGTGATTAAAGAAACAAGTGTGTCTAATACTGGTGAAGTCAACTTTGTTGAAGATCCAAGTATTGCTAAGCCAACTAAGCCGACTACAAGTACTACTGTCATTGTTGAAGACCCAAGTACTTCTAAGCCAACTAAGCCGATTGCAAGTACTGCTGGCGATCATCCTCACTAGAAAGTCAAATTTTGTTTGGAGAAAATGAGACTCTAGCCCAATTGCTGCTTGATTTAAAGAAGAATTTAGTTGAGAAGACTAAGCAAGCAGAAGTAAAGACACAACAAGAAGTTCTTGCCAAATAGGATCAAATTCAAGGTAAGAAAGTTCTAGATTCACACCCTACAAAAGGTATAGTCATTCAACAACTAGCTAATGAAGAAGTAGCTGCCAAGCTGAAGAAGAAGCTACCTAAGATTAATCCAAAGGATAAGGGGATGAAGCAATTATTGTCAGAATCTGAAGATGAAAGTGAATTAGATGATATAAACAAAGTCATGTACAGATTTAATCAAATAGACCATGATGAGGAATTTGCTTATAGAATACAAGCACAAATTCGTGAAAATGAATTGCAGGAAGAACTTACAGCAAAGCAAAATTTGCTAGAAGCTAAAAGAATACAGCAAGAATGGAACATACAAGAGTATGACATGATTCAAGCTGAGATACATGCAAGTGAGCTTCTTGCAGACTCATTGATAGCTGAAGAAAAAGATGCATATGATGAAGAGAGAAATCAAAATTGATTGATGATCTAGTAAGGGAGCAACAAAGATTCTTTGCTGAAAAGAGAAGGAAAGAAAAGATTAAGCCTCCAACTACTATGCAGATTAGAAATCAGATGATGAACTTTCTAAAGAAAGTTAAAGGATTTACTCATATTCAGCTGGTCAAGAGGAATTTTGAAGAAATCAAGACTTTGTATGAGCAAAGTAAGAGGACTGAATTGAATTTTGTTGAGATTGGATCTAAAGCAGATAAGAAAGCTGTTGAAGAATTCAAGAAACATCTGCAACAACAAAGACAATTTAGTAGTACTCCTAGAATTAAGCCAAGAACTGTTGAACCTACAAGTACATCTCCACCTATCAGGACCACTTATGTGAGGAAGAATAGAAAGGAGAGAGTAAGTTCAAGGGAGGAAGAGACTGCTCAAAGAATGAATACAGGAGTTGAAACTCAAGGTATTGCTCATACTGAAAATGTACAAGCAATACATACACAGTCAACAGTACATACAGCAGTACATACTGAGGAAACGGTACATACAAGCTTGGAAGAGGGTTCAACAGAACTTGAGGGAATTTCCAAGAGTGTTAAAAGTAAAAGGTCAACAAAGCTAAAGAAGAAAGCTAAGAGAGCTAAAACTACAGCAGAAGATAGTGATGATGATGAGAGCTTAAAGAAGTACTTAAAGATTGTGAAATTTGAAGATCAATGTATTGATACAGAGATTTCTGGAAAAAGAGCATCCATTTCTAAGTGGATTTACTCTACATATCAATGACTTGAAGCTCATGGAATTCAGAGAACTGATGGCACAACAAGGATATTCAGACTTTTGGAAGATATTCTTCACATTCTTGACAGACAAGATATTCAAGATCTTTTAAGGTTAGTTCAAGAAGCCAATGCAGGAAAAACTGAAGTATCACTATTATATAGGGAATTTCTCTTTATGTATGAGCCACATAACTGTGATCAGGAAATGTTGAAGGAATTAGAGGATCAGGTACCTAGTTACTGGAGATATTACAGGTCATGTGGATTGCATATTTTGGATGTAGATGATGTTACATACTATATGCTGCAAGAGAAAACTTACCCTTTCAAAAGAAAATTGTTGGAAAGGATGTTAGAACAACAATTAGAAGTTACAGAATAATCTGTTGGTGCTTTGGAGTTGATCAGAATGGTTAAACAACAAATCAAGGATTTGAAAGATGAGGAAGAAGCTGAGAAATAATCTTAAGTGTTTGACTTTTAGTCACACTTCATAAATGGTTATCAGTTCACCATGTCTAACACACATAAGAACTGGTTAGTCCATAAGCAAACAATTTGTGGTAAAGAATTATCAAATCCGTTGAAAGCTGATAGTTTGCTAAAAACTATATGGTTCTAACTCACCTTGTTTCGAGACAAAGAGTTGGCTAGTCCTAGACAAACGGTACTAGGTAAAGACTTCATCAAATCCGTTGATGGTTGACAATTTACCAAAAATTATAAGTTTTTCATTACACCTTATTCTTTGTGAATAAAGTATTGGCTATTCCAGAGTGTACGGCTAACTAGTAAAAAATTTATCAAATCCGTTGATAGCTGGTGATTTGCTAAAAATCATGAAGCCAATACAGATTGGTGTTTGTTGTTAACTGTTTATTTAAGGTATGAAGATTGCAGGCAAAGAAGTATTTTATTAATAATACTTAGAAGGTTTTGTTATCATCAAATCAAGAGAAAGATTTATGATTAAGAGTTCAAGGACTGATAGGTGTGTAAACACCCATCCTTTTTATCACTTAATTACAATAATAACCGAGCCAAAACGTGTATTTTATGTCTTTTATGTCAGAATTATGCGTGGTTTGTGTTTTTGTTGTGATTTAGGACGAAATTGTGAAAAGGGGAGAAAACACAGGCATTTACGAGCTTTTATTGAAGAAAAAGATGAAAGATGAAGTCAAGAAGTCAAGAGTGCAAAAAGAACGGAAGTCCAAGACCAATTCTGAAGATTTATCGAAGAAAAAGTCAAAAGACGGAAGTTTACTAAAAGCCGAAGAACTCAAGTCTTATTTATTGAAGAATTAAAAGACGAGTTCAAAGAAATCCCGAGCCAAAAGTCATTAAAGTCCAAGATTAAAGAAGATTAAAGGCTTAAGGACTAATGGTGCAATTAACAAAAGATTAAGAAGAGAAGGACCTAAGCTTGCAATTAAGAAGAAATGAAGGAGGGGAGGAAGCTTCCTAAGCACTCCTTAATCCTCCCCTATATATAGTCATTAGGATAATCACTTTCATTTTTGTTGGCAAATAGTGACAATTAGTTCTTCCATTTTACTTACCTTGTCATTTACTTTTCATGTCCATTTAAATACCTTGTCTTGCACCTTAATTACCTTTAATTTCAAGTAAGTTTCCATTTAATTCTTGTCAATCTTTACTTTATCTTGTTAATCTCCTATCTACCTTTCTTTAATCTTTAAGTTGATTTGTTCATGTTCATGTTCTTGAGTTTTTGTTGATTTATTTAAGTGGGTTTTGATTATTTTGATTAGTTTTGTTAGTTTGATTGTTTTGGATTGATTGTTCATGATTAATAGATGTTATTTGATTAGTTTGATTTAATCTTGTGGTTGATTTTGTTAAGTTTTGGTTAGATTCGTGTATATCTTGGATCCTTGTTCTTCGCTGTGCATTGTTACTGATCTTTTCCCAGGAAAGTTCCCAATCAAGCAGATTATTCCGTGTGAAGGATTTCAAAAGCCGTTCATCCGGAATATTAAATATTCTGGATCAATAGTGCTCATTCGGAATAATTTATTATTCCGGATCAAGCATTTCATCCGAATATCCAAACATTCCGGATCAACCTTTTATTTTGGATCAACAGAATATTCCGAACGAAGGGAATATTACGGATCAACCTAACATTCCGAATCAGATAATATTCCGGATCAAGCAAGTTCATCCGGAATAATTTATTATTCCGGATCAAGGAGTTTATTCGGAATATTATTCTGGATCAAGGGTTTTAATCGGAATATTATTCCGGACCAAGAATTATTCCGGATCAAGAATTATTCCGCATCAAGGGCAATATTCCACATCAAGGCTTTATTCCGAATAGAGAAGATTATTCCGGATAGGTGACATATTCCGAGTAAGCCATTTATTCCGGATCAAAGTTTTGGGGAAATATTTCGAGTGAAGAAAAACATTCAGAACAAAGGTGACATTCCGGATGAGTGTTTATTCCGAATGAGGGTATTATTCCGGATGAGCTAATTTTCAGGTTTCTTTAAATTCAGTTTTTAAGTTTCTGCTTTTTAATTTCAAGCTTTATTTTTCCTGCCTTTTTCCTTAGTCGCACTTTAAGTTTATTTGCCTTAGATTTATTTTAGCCTTGCCTTAGTTTAAGTTTTAGTTTTAGTTGCGTTTTAAGTTTGCCTTAGTTAGTTTTAAGTTTGCGTTATTTACTTTTAGTGCCTTTTAATTTCAGTCACGTTTTTAAATACTTGCCCCTTACTTTAAGTTAGACTTTGATTTATTTTAAGTGTCCATTTACTTTAAAGTTTTACACTTTTATTTAAAAAAACAATAAAAAATATTTGTTTCACCAAAAACAATAGAGTCATACTTTGAACTGGAAATAAATTCGTTAAGATACCGAGAACACGAAATTCAATTTTCTTACTAGGCAAAACCTAGTTATCAAGGACTAAACTCAAGAAGACAAATACTGATGCTGCAAAGTTAAATGAATGTTTAGAAGACACAAGAAGATCATAGTTTGAAGACAAAGATGATACAAATAATGTTTGAAGATTATCTTATCAGAAGAAGATCTACATTTGAAGTGTTTGGCTACATTCAGTTGGATTCAAATACAATTTACCAAGTTCAATCCAAGGATGAAGGGAAGACTGAAGACATGATGATTAGGACGAATATATCTTTGTATAGGATATGTCATAGTTATAGTTAGGGTATATCTTATGTGATATACCTAAATAGTTAGAATATTAATAATATATCGTCTGTGATATAGTTATCTTTATAGAATATTCTAAGGTTTCTAGGGATCCTTACTCTATAAAAGGAACATAGGTACAATGTCTTTCATGTACCTCATACAAGTCGATTAATTAGAGAATCGAATAGTTAAAAGTAATTCTGTTCTTCTGTGCTTTATAAGTTAGATTCTGCATAACTTATTTAGTGTCAGTAAGAGTGCTCAAAGTGTTTTAGTTTGATTACAAACTATTATACTAATTCTTAACAGAATATAGATCCAACCAAAGGGATCAACAACTTCCAGTTCAGCAATTTTCTTGTCTTGAACAAGCTTTTCTTTCTGCAACACCTGTACCTGTTGGGACAAAATAGTACACAAAGCAGTTAAATTTGCAACATCCATCACCTCTGGTACTTGTGCTTGTGGTGAACCACTAGCAGCAATAGAAGCAGCAGGTGTGTAGATCATCTCATCAGTGTTTGGTGGAGCACCAACATTATGAGAAGAAGATTGTGAATCTTCTAGGGAATGGGAACTCTGGTGAGAAGGAGTTTGCTGAGAAGCACTAGCATTACTAGGTTCCTCACCTTCTTGAATGGCAGGTTGGGCTAACATATGAGCAAACAATGGTGTAAGTGTTCCTTTAAAGGCATTGCCTTGTTTGGTCAAGAAAGATAAAGTTCTCTTTGTGAATGTAGGAACATTCCATGTATCAGTTAACTCTGGTAGGTTAGGTATTTGGTCACTAACTAAAGTCTTAATGAATCTAGGATACATTAAAAACTTTTTAGTCCCTTCCAAATTCCTAGTCATGCCTTCAAAAATTAATCTTGAAAAATTAAAAACTCTGTTATTTGCTAGACAAATACCAGCTGATGCCAATGCAGTAGGAATTTGATCAAAAGATGTACTTTTAGAGCTTAAACATTGAATAATAACATGAAAAAGCAATTTCCATTGAGGTGAAAATAAAGCTTTAAAGAAAGTAAGACTTTCCCTACCACCTCCATAGCCCATGGCTGCAAGGCCATCATGAATCTCAGTATTATTAAGCATACTAAGTCCATTTTCATCATTTAATCTCAAACTTGCTCTTAGCAGTACCTCAGTTACATATATATTTCTATGATTCACCCTAGCCTTGATGCAAGGTTGATTAAACCTGTTGGGAATAAAATTAGCTAAGTCACTTGAATGCTGACAAGAGTAAATTGGACGCTGACAAGAGTAAATGAGGCGCTGACAGATGAGACGCTGATAAGAATTATCAAGGCGTTGACACGAAGAATCTTAAAGACAAATACAAGGACTAAATCTGCCAATGATGAATTCTTTAAGCTGGTGAACAAAATATGAAGATAAGAATTCAGAATATATTCTTAATGTTTAAAAAGATTTAGTCAATAAGTTATGTTTATCTTATGTCTTTTCCTAAAATAGTTGATCTTATCTTTTTGTACAAGGCTCCTTAAACCTATAAAAGGAGGCCTTAAGGTTAGACATAAGACACACCTTTTTCACACATCTCTTCCACATATCTTATAAGACTTTCATTGCAATCTTTCATTGTTATTATTAATCAAAGTGAAAGTTTGGTATTCATATATTCTGTTTGTTCTTCGTTCTGAGTATTAGCTTCCGCATAATACTTAGATTGTTAAATACACAAAGTTTCTCTACGTGTTATACTTGATTTAATCTCGATAACACAAAGCTAAATCGATCTAAGTTTGGGATCAACAAGTGGTATCAGAGCTTGTTGAGAAACTTTGATTTGAAAAACAAAATCCAATATCGTGAGGTGAACCAGGCTAAGGAAGAAGGTGAAGAAGAATTTGATGATGTTTTCAGTTAAGGCCACGTCTACTTCAAATTCCACAAGTTCCAATTCATCTTCATGTTCTGATAGTGAGGTATGTGATAACTCTTCTTGTAGGTTAAATACTGAGAAACTTAACAAAGAGGTGTTAAGATTTTTAGATGACGTGAGTACTGAGAGATGCAAACTGTCTAACTATCAAATTGCTCTCACTCAAACTAAAAAGACAGTTTCTGAATACAAGAAAATGGAGTTTGACCTAAAAGATAAAATTAATATCTTAAAACATGATTTAAACTCTAGTATGGATATTAGAAACATCATGGAGAGATTCAATGCTGAATTACAGGCTAAGTTAGATGAGGCTATCAAAAATAAGGATAATGTAGACCTTAAAATTCAGAGATTTGATAAAGCCTCACAAACCCTAGAAAAATGTGTTAGTGAACAAAGGGATTCTAGGGATATATCTGGGATTGGGTTAAAAGAATATGTTGCCATTCCACCACCTGTTGGGAACTTCTATGGTGTCCATAGAAAGGATCTCTCTTGGACTGGTATTCCAGAACTCCAAGAAGAGGAATTTATTCCTCCACCTAGAGTTCTTTCCCTAGTTGAGGAATATCAACAAAAGGTTATTGACCTAAAAGAGTGGAAAAAGGCCAACCCCACTTTATTTGTTAAAGGTGGGATACTTAGTGAGATTCCATTTGTGCCTACACCCATTGAGAGTCCAGTAGTATTCACACCTATCACTGTGACCAATCCCATCACTTGAAAAGCTGTTAATCTTGGCTCCCCAATTAAGAAACAACCTAGTGTTAAATACGCTGAAATGTATAGGAAACCTAGGTTATTCAGAAGCCAAGCAATTGTTAATAGGACAGGGTTTTATCAGTCTAAGCCTAAGTTTGTGTCCAAAAAGGCTTGTTACTCATGTGGGAGCTTTTCACATTTGGCCTATAATTGTGTGAGTGGATACAATTCATTCGCTGACAATAGGTCATCCAATGTCAACCATAGACCTTTTGTCCACACTAGACCACAGGCTACTAGACCAGCTCCTTTCTTCTCTAAGGCAGCTAATACCCATGGACAAAGGCCCTTTCAAAAGACCAACACTTGGTCAAACAGACAGTATGTTCCTGTAGCAAACCCTAATTTAGGCGCTGATAAGAACAAATTCAACGCTGATAAGAAAAAATTTAGCGCTGACAGGAACAAATTCAACGCTGACAGGAACAAATTCAATGCTGACAGGCACAAATGCAGCGCTGACAGCTCCAAGTTTGGTATGAGACCTTATTTTAGACCATATAAACAAAGATACTTGGTTAATAAGGGTCAATGGTCTAAAGTATCATCCAACTTAACATGGAAACCTAAACAAGAGCAAAACTCTAATTTTCATGGTATTTCAATGACTTGCAATAGATTTAAATATCTTGAGAAGGTCATTACTAGTATCATTGGAACAAATTGTGTGTTTAGGTCACAAAGGGATGAACAAGGATTTGTGGCAAAGAATAAGACCACTCTAGTTGAACAACTAGACAGATCTAAGTCTGGCAAAGCTTGGATCTCCAAAGAAAACTAATTTGTTTTCTTTTTGAGCAGACTATCCAAAAGCAGGTTAATGATCAAGGATATTGGGATAGTGGATACTCAAGGAACATGCATTTTTGGTCTTTCCACTGTTATTATTTTTATCCACTAACATGTTATCTCTACCCATTGTTGTGGGAAAGGGTAGCCTCTGTTGGTGTGTTTTTGTGGTTTTTGTCTAACTATGCAGGAATGTGGAGCTACATTTGGATGGATACAGAATTGCAAACTTTTATTTATGATGGTTGGAGTGTTTACATTCCTATCTTGAGATAAAATTTCGCTTCTTCATATATAATGATTTGTATGCTTCTGTTAAGGGGAGGTAAACCTTTAGGTTTTTGGGTACTCTTAGAGCACTCTTGCACAATTCTAGATTGTGTCCACTGGTGAGTACGATTTAGTTTTCTAATTTGTGAGGCACTGTAGCATGCAAAGTTGATATACTGTGCATGCTGCCAAGACTTATTAACCTAGAATTGGGTGTGGTCGTATGGGTGATTTGGGGTAGATATATATTTTTGGGCTTACTTGGGGAGTTTCAAAGGTTTTATATGAGTTAACTTTCTCTTTGGGGTATTTGTGAACAAAGGACTCTTGAGTTCATGTGTGTCTATCATACTTTTGCATGTGTGTATGCATGAACAGTGTTTGTCACTCTTGCTTATTAGAGTCTAGTTAATTTCCTTAGGATTATTACCTTTGTTTATGTTCTAACTAAAGTTTTCTATATTCTCAAGTCCATTTTATGTTATGACATCTTAGCTGGTGTCATTTATAAACTTCTTTGTAGACCCAAAATGTTTCATCACCCTTTCATTTTTCAAATTTTTGGATATCTGGAAGCCTAATGATCATTGAGATGTTTTTCCTAGTGATTGACATCTAGTAGCAGCAGAGATCACTTTCACAAGGGTGTATAGTGTTATGGAGATGGCTGAGACTATTGGCACTAGCTTTAATGCAGGTCAAGTCAGTCTTATCATCAGTAAGTCCATCCCCATGTCCTATGAATCAACATTGAGGATTCATTTCCCGAATGTGGATGAGGACAGTATGAAACCTTTGACATTAATGGAATTGACGAAAATCTATATTAGCTTGTAAAAGCATAATATAGAAATGGTACAAATTGTAAAGGATCACTATTTGAACGGATAGACTTGTTGTTTTGGAAGCTAATGCAAGGAGGACGTTCTTGGTTCCTTCCTTGTATATTAATCTTGGAGAGGAGTCTTAAAAAGGAGAGGAGCAATCGAATTTGAGTGACAAAAGTAATAAAGAAAGCTCCAAAGACACTATAGGTACTGAAGATGATTAAGACCAAGTGAAGGCTGACTATACAAGGGATTTGAGTGATTGACTTTTCGAGATTTATTATTACTCAAATTCAGGGATAAGTATGTTTGTAAGAATCCTCTATGTATGTTTTATTTTATTCAGAAACTTGATTACTAGAGTAGATATCAAGTTTAGGGGAGGATTGTTGGGAATAAAATTAGCTAAGTCACTTGAACGCCGACAAGAGGAAATTAGACGCTGACAAGAGTAAACAAGGCGCTGACAGATGAGACGCTGATAAGAATTATCAAGGCGTTGACAAGAAGAATCTTAAAGACAAAGACAAGGACTAAATCTGCCAATGATGAATTCTTCAAGCTGGTGAACAAAATATGAAGATAAGAATTCAGAATATATTCTTAATGTTTAAAAAGATTTAGTCAATAAGTTATGTTTATCTTATGTCTTTTCCTAAAATAGTTGATCTTATCTTTTTGTACAAGGCTCCTTAAACCTATAAAAGGAGGCCTTAGGGTTAGACATAAGACACATCTTTTTCACACATCTCTTCCACATATCTCATAACACTTTCATTGTAATCTTTCATTGTTATTATTAATCAAAGTGAAAGTTTGGTATTCATATATTCTGTTTGTTCTTCGTTCTGAGTATTAGTTTCCGCATAATACTTAGATTGTTGAATACACAAAGTTTCTCTACGTGTTATACTTGATTTAATCTCGATAACACAAAGCTAAATCGATCTAAGTTTGGGATCAACAAAACCGAGAACCTAATACAACATTATTCCAAAATTGTTCAACAATGGAAACAAAGACAACTGGACTTACAGTGATTGCAAAGCGAACATGACTTCGAGATAGGAAACCAAGAATCTCATGGAAACCAAGAGAGTCATCATTTGTAACAAGATTCTCAACCAAATTATGCTTAGAGATCACTTGTAATGCAACCATTAGTATTTTTGATGATCGAAAAATTAGAGAGAAGGTTATAGAATCAAGAGATAAAAATAAAAGATTAGGTGAATTGTATAATGGGAGTAAGTATTTAAGTAAATATCAAACCCAAGCGCGAAGAAACCGCCAAATTTACAAAAGAGACCCTTAACGGTACAACAGACATGTAGCGGTACATGAAACATAAGTGGTACTTGAATTTGTGCTAGCGGTACTTAGAGTTATAACGGTACCTCACAATTTTGACCAGTTTATGCTTTCCACTATCAATGTAACCTCTTTTATCTTTTTCTATTAACCTGTAATTACATCAAAAACACAAAACATAGACTATACAATAAAAATTATAAAAACTTGTACAACTATTAACTCCCCTCAACATATGCAATAGGTTATTGGTTGAGCATACCAATGTGTGTCACCAAGAATTCAAATCTCTTTGCATCAAATGCCTTGGTCAACAAATCAACTACATTGTTGTCTGTATGAATCTTCAAGACTTGAATAAGCTTTTTGTCATAAGCATCTCTTATAAAGTGATGTCTTGTTTCAATATGCTTGGTCTTGGAGTGAAATACTGGATTCTTGACAATGCATATAGTACTTTCATTATCAATGTAAATCTTGGTGTTCATGAAGTTAAACCCATAATCTAACAGTTGATTTTGAATCCAAAGTACTTGTCCACAGCAATGAGCAGCAGCTACATATTCAGCTTCAGTTGTAGAAGTAGCAACAATGGTTTGCTTCTCACACTGCTATGATATGAGTCTTCTGCCTAGGAATTGAAAACCTCCTGTTGTGGATTTCCTATCATGATTAGCTCCAGCATAATCATTGTCTGAGTAAGCTTTCAATTCGAAGGTGGAGTCTCTAGGATACCATAATCCTAAATTGGGTTGACTTTTAAGATATTTAAAAATCTTCTTCACAGCATGTAGATGTGGCACCGTTGGATGAACTTGGAACCTTGGACAGGCACACACAACAAACATAATATCTGGCCTTGAAGCAGTAAGATACATCAATGAACCAATCATTAATCTGTATAGATGAATGTTAACATTTTCTCCATGTTCATCTTTTGATAAAGACTTCTTGGCTTCAAAAGGTGTGCTTGTACTCCTTGTATCCATACATGAAAATTTCTTTAAGATTTCAGCAACATATTTATCTTGGCTGATAAATATTCCATCTTTCCTTTGTTTGACTTGCAGTCCCAAAAAGAAAGTTAGTTCTCCCATAGAACTCATTTGAAATCTTCCTTTCATCAAAGCTTCAAACTCTTTACACCATGTCTTCTTGGTAGAACCAAAAATGATGTCATCAACATAAACTTGAACTACAATGACATCCTTAGCATTCTTCTTGATGAACAGAGTTTTGTCAAGGGTTCCTCTCTTATATCCATGTTCTAGCAGAAAATTGGATAAGGTTGCATACCAGGCTCTTGGAGCTTGATGTAGACCATAAAGGGCTTTGATAAACTTGTAGACTCTATTGGGGAATTTAGGATCTACAAAACCTGGAGGTTGTGAGACATATAACTCCTCTGAAATAGTACCATATAGAAAGGCACTTTTCACATCCATTTGATAGACTATAAATCCTATATATGATGCAAAGGCCCTTGCCATTGGTGCAAAAACCTCATCATGGTCAATCCCTTCTTCCTGTCTATAGCCTTGAGCAACAAGTCTTGCCTTTTTCCTCACAACAACTCCTTTTTCATCCTTCTTGTTCCTGAAAACCCATCTAGCTCCAATTACACTTTTACCTGAGGGAAGATCCACAAGAATCCAAACTTTTTGTAGCTCAAACTGTGTTAATTCTTCTTGCATGGCATCTACCCAACTTTCTTCATCAAGAGCCTTAGAAATGTTTTTGGGCTCTACTTGTGATAAGAAACAGGCAAACCAATAATGTTGAGTATCTTTATGATTTGTTCTCTGCTGTTGTTTGACATAACTTACAAGTGCATGAGTTTTAATATTGGTTTGAAGTTGTCTTCTGGTTTGCACAGCAGATTTGGGATCTCCAATAATCTCTGTAGTAGGATGGTTGTTGTTGACTTTATGAGTGGGAATAGAACTAACTGGAATTTCTGTTTCCAAATTATTGAAATCAGTTACTGCACCCTACTCATCATAGGAAGCTTTGGAGAAGATTCCTTCAGCTGGCCTAGCATATAAGTCTTCATCGTCCATAGCTTGTAAAATCTCTTCTAGTGTGTCAACAGATTTGGCAGTTTTTGACTTAGTAGTACTTGCAGATGAAGTACGGCTAGGTGTAATATGTACTGCTGAGTGTTGTGACTCAAAAGATTCTTCTCCTGAATGCTTATTGGTAGATGTAGCATTCTTTTCTTGATCTTGAAGCCTCTGAAGCTCTTGGAAGGCTTAATCATCTTTTGATGGCATGGTTTGCTTCTTGGGAGTGGCAGACATGGGAGTAACAGTAGGCATATTAGGCACATAGATATGAACATCATCATCTGATGAAGAAACATCTTCTTGAGTACCTACATTAGTTTCACATGACTCCTCTCCTGCATTGTTAGTTTGACAATCCTTTTGCAAAGAATAGTAATCCATGGAGTTAGTTAGATAATCTAAATCTAACATCTAAGCATAACCTATTCCTGGGACATTGGGTTTATTTTCTAAGAAATTAATATGAGCATTTTCTTCAACCTTCTTAGATGCCAAATTATAAACCCTATATGCTTTACTTTACACAAAATATCCTACAAGATATCCTGGATCAGACTTTCCATCAAACTTTCCCAAATAATCAAGAGTATTTAGTATAGACACATGACACCCAAAAGGTCTTAAATGACTTATGTTAGGCTTCACACCAGTCAAAGGTTCATAAGGTGTTTTGTTTTGAGGCTTGGTTACTAGGACTCTATCTAACACATAACATGCAATGTTGATTGCTTCTGCCCAAAAGGTATTTGGCAAAAGAGAATCAGTTAGCATAGTTCTAGCAGCCTCAATCAGTGTCCTATTCTTCCTTTCAGCTATTCCATTTTGTTGTGGAGTCCTAGGATTACTAAATTGTCTTTTAATTCCTTCAGACCTACTGAATTCATCAAATTCAGCATTCTTGATTTCTTTCCCATTATCAATCCTAATGATTAAAACCTGTTTAGTGAACTGCTTTTCAACTAAAGTGATAAAATCCTTAAGTAATTCATTTGTTTCACTTTTAAGAGCTAAAAAGAAAACCCAACTGAATCTACTATAATCATTAGTTATGACTAGACAAAAGGTCTTATGACCAATGCTTCTTATAGAAACTAGACCAAACAAATCCATATGCAAAAGCTGCAAAAGTTTTGTCACAGTGTTGACAGTCTTGGTCTTACAAGAGGCTCTATGTTGTTTACCTTTTTGACAGGCAGCACATGTGAAATCATTTTGAAAAGATTTGTTAGGTAAACCTCTAACCAAATTCCTATTCACTAATCTATTAAGATTCTTAAAATTCACATGACCTAACCTTCTATGCCACAAATTTGACTCATCAAAAGAAGCCTTAGCTAGCAAACATGTAATACCACCTGTTGGAGTAATAGTATGAAGATTAAAGGTGTACATATTTTCTTGCCTGGGTACTTTAAGCAGTATTTGAGATTCCTTATGCATCTCAAAGTCTTTAGACAGCACCAAGCAGTCTTTGTCTGTGAACAGCACCTTGTTCTTCTTATCACACATTTTTGATACAGAAAAGAGATTGAACTCATTTAATTCTTTTACAAAGAACACATCTTCAAATTCTAACTTTCTTGTGTTGATTTTCCCTTTGCTAGTGATTCTACCTTTGCTACCTCCAAAGGCTACTAGACCTCCTCTGAATTCTTCAAATTCAGCAAGAAAATCTTTGTTTCCTGTCATGTGTCTTGAGCATCCACTATCTACTATACCTTTATCTTTCAATTCATCAATTAGATGCCCCTACACAAAAATAGAACTCATTAGTTTTTAACAGGGATCCAAGCCACATTTGGCTCGGATCTTGTGGGACCTACACATTTAAGAGTTTGTTCTGAAGCATTCCCAATAATGCTACTTTTGCTCTTATACTTCATGGTTTCATTTATGTAGTCAAAGACATAGGGTGACTCTATGTGCTCAGACTTCTTTGCCTTAAGTACTGCTTTAGCGGTACTTGCTTTAACACATGATTTATCTCTTTTAGGAACCCACATTTGCACTGGTTTGTTTTTATCCTTACTTCTAAGTGTTTTAACTTTGGTTTTACAGACTTTAAACCAACAGTACTTAAGTTTGGTCTAGCAGTACTTGCAGGTCTAGACTTGCCGGTACTTGGTTTACCAGACTTTAAAGGTACTAGACCTTGTTTCATAAGTACTGCCCTAGGAACAAAACTTTTGGCAGGGATATATTTAATCTATTTGGCTACCCTTGAGTGATGAAACTTAGGTTTGTCATTCTTAAGTTTCTGATTCTGATAAACCTGTGCATTTTTCTCATTACTGTTTTTCATGACATTTTGTGCAGTCTTTTGTTTCACAATCTTATCTTCATGTAGAGTACAATCTTTGATAAAATTGCTTAGACTACCACAAACATAACATCCTTTTCTTCTTAAAGAAGACCTAAAAGGTTGTTTTGACTTAACTTTCTTAAAACCTAGCCCATCCCTTTTGGCTTTATTATGTTTTATATTGTTTTCCAATATCTTTCTAGGAGTTTTTTACCTGCTTGGGAGCAGAACTAGTCTTAGATTCCTCAGAAACAAATTTGTTCATTAAAGGTGGATAAACAATGTTTTTGGTCACAACAGTCTTGTCTTGGGATAAAGTACTAAAGTTTAAGGTATTTTTAACCTTTGGTTCTTCTAACTCTATACTTGTGTCATTACTATGGGGCATGAAAATTCCTGATAGTGGTGGAGGAACTGCCTTCATTCCTTTAGCATATCTATCATTTTCAGGTGTATCATCTACCTCACTAGAACTATCAAAAATTCCTTTTGATAAGTCCTTGTCAGTTAAAGTTATCCCAGGTTGGTCCTCAATATATCCTAGGCCTGATTTATCATAATACCCCATTTGTGAATTAATCAATTTTCCCAATCCTTTAGAGGATTTTTGCCAATGATTAATCACTTCCCTTTCATTATAAAGACTAGCTTATAAAGCTTCACTTTCTGTTGATATTTTTAACAGTTGTCTTTCAAAAGCTTTTATTTCCACATCTTTTTCCCTCATTTGAAGAGTTGAAATTCTTATTTTATCTTCATAGTTGTGTTGAGCCTTTTTATACAAAACTACATTTTCTTCTAATTTAACAACACCCTGTTTAAAAGCATTTAATTCTACAGTGCATGTGTTAACCTTTTGATACTGTTCCTCTAGTTCTACTTTTAGGCTATTAAATTTAAGAACAGAGTCTTTAGAACAAGGATGTACCTCAGTATCTTCATGTGAGAGAGCCATTAAACCAAGCTCTTCTTCTTCTTCATGTTTAGCCCAGTTCACCACTCTATCTACAGTAACCAATGCTTTGGTTCCTTTAGGACTCCTGCTGTTTCCTTTTGGAAAGCTTTCAGTTATTCTTGGACTAGTTCTATAGCTGTTCTTGGACTTCTGATTGCTATTCTCAGCTTTGTCTCTAGATCATTCTCTTGCAAAGTGTCCATTCCTTCCACAGTTATAGCATTCAACTTTGGACTTGTCATATCCTAATGGCTCATTAGGATCAACAGTCATTTTTCTTCCAGTCTTCTTGAAGAACCTATTAGATCTCACTGACACCATAGCAGCTTGCCATTTAAGATCCATTTCTTCAACATCAGCATCATCCATTTAGAACAAGTCATTGAGTGTTAATCTTGGCATGTTGTCTTGTCCAGCGAAGAATGAGAAGGCATCACTATCACTAAACAATGGTGAAGACCTTCCATGTGGATTTTAAGAGACTATAGGGGTGCCTTCAATACTTTGTGGGTAAGTACTGCTTGTAAGTCCTCCAAAGGTATTTGTGAAGTATGTACCACTGCTAGATCCACTAGGGGTATTATGAAAGTAAGTACCGCTGTTTCCATCTGACACAAAAGCCAAGTTAGACTTTGTAGTAGTCGCTGCCTTTACTTTAGTTCCTTTCACATCCATCTCGTATGCTCTAAGATTGTTGTATAGATGATCAAAAGGAATTGTTTCCAGATCATCTCTTTTGATGAAGTGCATAGCCATTGCTTTCCACTTTGGTAGAACACTTCTTAAGAATTTTAAATTAGCTTCTTCATTACGAATTACTTGTCCATAAACTGCCAACTGAATAAGCAGCTTACTAAACCTTCCATAGCCACCATGTATCCCCTCTATACTGGTAACTGAGAAGTTATCAAATTCTTGCTTGAGAACAATCTTCTTTATCTTCTTAGATTTGTCATTACCCCTAAATCTAAGTTTTATAGCATCCCACATAGCTTTAGCATCCTTATAATGATGAAAGCTTGGTAAGATGTCTTTTGAAAGAGCCATAGCCAAAGAAGTGCTGGCTTTTCTCTCTCTGATCTCTGCTTGTACCCCCTCAGCAGTCACAACAGGTAGAGCAAAGCATGCACCGTCTGGCAACCAGTGTAGCTTCTTTGGTGTGTTCCCATTCTTGATAACTTGCCACACAGTGTGATCTGTGTGATTCAAGTAATGTTCCATCTGCATAGCCCATGTCTCATAATTGTCACCTTTGAGAATTGGGAGTTTAACAGCAGACAAAGTATGAGAATGTGTTGTTGTAGAGGTAGCTACTACATTCACAGCTTGAACACCTTGTATTGGTGCAGGATACACAACTTGTGGTTGTCCCTTTGGTATAGGATCAGGGTCTTGAACATCATCCAAGTGAGCATCATCACCTTCTGGTTGAGACACTGAGTTATGGTGTGTGTGGAGTGTTTGGGGTTGTGTTCTTCTTATTCAAAGTTTCTCAACAAGCTCTGATACCACTTGTTGACCCCTTTGATTGGATCTATATTCAGTTAAGAATTAGTATAGTAGTTTGTAATCAAACTAAAACACTTTGAGCACTCTTACTAACACTAAATAAGTTATGCGAAATCTAACTTATAAAGCAAAGAAGAACATAATTACTTTTAACTATTCGATTCTCTTATTAATCGACTTGAATGAGGTACATGAAAGACACTGTACCTGTGTTACTTTTATAAAGTAAGGAACCCTAGAAACCTTAGAATATTCTATAAAGATAACTATATCACAGACGATATATTATCAATATTCTAACTATTTAAGTATATCACATAAGATATACTCTAACTATAACTATGACATATCTTATACAAAGATATATTCTTCCTAATCATTATAGCAGTACTTACTTTATAAAGAGCAGTACTTACTATGTACCGCGTTAACAGTAACGGCACTTACATAACACTAACAGTACATAAAATACACTGACGGTACTTGAAACTTAACAAATAATTCCCAACAGCTAAGCAACAAGTAAATGCACATAATCATGTAAATTGGAAATCCAAACACATGAACACATAAGTAGGATTAAAATAAAGCAATCCAAACAAGTTAGTTCATACATAAAGATAAAGCATAAACTAAAAAGATTTGTTCTATAATTCAGATTCATGGAACTTCAAAGAATATGAACCTATAGAAATCATAGCAATTAAACTATGGATACCCACATTCCTAATTTGATTCAAATTTATTTTAATTTGGAGAATCCTCAACAATGAAATTAAGAACCCTAGAATGAGTTAGATGAAATTGAATTGAAATACTTAAGATTAATTGATGATAGATGAAGGTTTAATGAAACCCTCGACTTGGATAAGTTAATTTGAATGATTTGGAGTTTGTTAAAAAAGTGTTAATGGTTGTTTGTGTTCTTCCCGTTGATCACCAATAGTAGGACAAAGGAGGGGTTTTTGAAAAAGTGTAAAACAATAAAAACCTAGTTATTTTATGTCTGGTGGACCAGCGGTTCATTATCGATAAAGAAGCGCGAGTGGAACCGCGAAAATTATGGAACCACGGACAGAGTCCACGTAAAATCCATGAAAATGAAAGGAACTTTTCAACCTATTTTCCTAAAATACGTAAAATATACTTTTAAGAGTTTTAAAAATCAATGGACCACTTGAACACTAGTTTATAATGCTTTAACGAAAGATTACAAGTGGAATCGAGACCGAAACAAAGAAGCAAATACTCGTGAACGAAAAGATGAAACAGTGAATCAAAGAGGATTTAATCAAGACCAAGTATCAATGCTCAAGAGATGAATGACAATCTTCAAGATGTTGAGACTAAGAGCTTGTGTCATATATAGTGATTCAAGACGTGACTTTCTGACGTAAGAAGAAACGGCTTTGGTAATGAACAATACTAACTAAGCTCTTTTTTTATTGATTAAGAACACTTAAAAAAATGTCTTAAACTTTTACAAAATACGATCAATGATATAGATTCACTTTCTCTCCTTATCGATCGGATTTAGATCATTGTTATGAGCTAAAATGACAATATCCTTGGAATATTTCAATTCCAAATGTGTAGTGTCCTTACTACATCATATGATGTATTTTAGTGTCTTAAAGGATTAGTTAATCATCTTGGAGACGAGCTCAATTGCACCCACTACACATGATATAGGGCCTACTTGCTGTATAAGGCTACAAACCATGTATATCATGCTTGATGCTTTAGACTTCGACTAACTCACCTTTGTGAGCCAAGTATCCGAGATCATGAAGGTTTGAGAGGGTTAAAGAAGAGAAGCACATATAACAAACAAAGATCAAGGAAAGGATGCCAAGAGCAAAACAAACACACCGTAAAGCAATGATCAAAGGGAGTGTGGAAGGACGAAAGCGTACCTTGGCAGCAAAGTGCATCCTTAGTCTTCTATGGACTAACACGTCTACCAATCCTAACCATAAGGTGCATATCAAGTCTTCTATAGACTAATATAACATCTACCAATATTGATATCATCATCCCATGATGTTGAAGATCAAAGAGAGACGAGTCTTCAACAAGTGTAAGTGACTCGTGATCACCAATCTGTAATCGAAACAATGATTAGTCTTCATGAGTACCTACATAAAAGGAAAGATTCAAACTAGTAGACACATTTCAAGAGTAGATCTTTACTGTATAAAGACTACTAAGGAGACATAATCAAGATGAGTTGATATAGCATCAAATTTAAGGTCAATTTATAAGAAAAGAAGTTTTGATCAAAAAGGAAACTTTAGTGCAACCGACCCTTCCATGTAGTAGAGACCACAGATCGATCTAAGCTTTAGAACACAATATACTTCAAAGATCTTGAGTGACCTAGGCTCTGATACCAATTGTAGAAACTAGAGGGGGGGGGTCCCTAATTAAAATTACGTTGATCATTAGAAGTGACTATTATTAGAAAACTTGTTTCATAATAGTTAGGCCAATTTCTAGTGTTTCAAAACATTTTCTTTATTTAGTGATTATGATAATGACTTGCTAAATTTAAAGATATATATAAGTAAAGAGTATGGAAAGAAACAACCTAAGGGACGACACAAAATATTTATAGTGGTTCGGAAACGAAGCTCTTACTTCATTCCTACTCCACTCATCGAGTACACCTTACTCGAGATTTCCACTCTATCCACAAGCTCCTTTCTTGGCGGAGAAAATATTACATCGTTTCTTACAATGATTACCAACAGTAAGCTAAATGTCGAGTTCTAATCCTAGCTAGAACCTATCCAATCTCATCGCCATTCTTCTTTACCGACACAAGGCTAGGTGTCGAGTTCTAATCTTAGCTAGAACCAATCTACACTCAACTCTCGTACTCACATCACTTCCAAGTTAAGTGAGAACTAACACACTCATACTCACACTTATCACTTTAGCGTTTAGTGATAACTTACATACAACACACTAACAACAACATCACTTTAGATTTAAGTGAGAACTAACACACAAGACTCATCCAAGTATACACATATACCTTAGATTTACACAAGACTTATCTAAGTATACACATATATCTTGGATCTACATAAGACTCAATTGAACAAATATGATGAACATGACTAGATTTATAGAAAGGATGATCTTCATCATGGCTTCATCTTTTAACACATCAAAAGTGTGTGAGTGATCTTCTCTTTGGACATAAAAGAAGAGGATCAAGGAGATAATCCTAGGTAAACATATTTAATAAATTAGGTGATCATTTACCAATGATTGAGAAATAGAAAAGATATTAAGAAGCAGAAAGTTGTCTAAAAAGGTTCTTTGAAAATGGAGAAATGGTCTACTATTTATAGGAGACAAGGTCCAATGGCTAGTCTACCAGCGGTTCCTTAAATGGCCCCATGGTTCCTTATCAATAAGAAACCACTGGCTCTTAAAGGCACCGCGCATTCTAGAGTTCGCTCCTTTTTGTCTTTTAGTGGGAAAAGTCCATCTGGTGAAGATTTACCTCAAAAGGAATACCCTTTATCTAATTGGAATATCCTAAATTCAAATTTACGTTTTCCATTTTAATAAAAAAAATTCTTGAAAAGAATGTTTATTAAAATATTTTTTCACATTAAAATAAATGTGAATTTTAAAGTTAATCACTTTTAATGATAACTAAACATGTGTAAGATATGTGTGTGTAAGACTTAAATGATTATTACCTAAGTGATAGTGTTTGTAAGGGCTGAGCGGCGGACCCAAACTGGATCTGACCGGCAAAAACTAGACCGGACCGAGGACCAAATTGGTCCAATATCCCGGATGGAGACCGAGACCAGAATGGTCCGGTCCAGGTCGGTCCGGTCTCGTCTAGTCTAGTCCGGTCTTCGGTCCGGTCAGGTTCAGATTAGGCAAAATAAATGAATTTTTTGTAAGACCAAACTGGACCGAGGATCGAAATGGTCCAAAATCACGGACCGAGGACTGGACCATATTTTCTCGGTTCGGTCCGGTTCAGTTTTCCGCTCTGGTCCGATCCAATGGTCCAAATACTCACCCTTAGTGTTCGTTAAATAATTTGTCTTATGGTTATCTTTGACGATAAATATTTTATACTTTGTCATGATCATAACTAAGAAAGAATTGTTATATCTTTTTTCATTTTTTTGTATAACGTTCAAATTAATTTCCTCCGAAAAAACCCTTTCTCTCTCTACTATGGGCAAATCTGAAAACCCTTTTTCCTGGTTAGCTTGATCCACTCTTGAAATCATTCCATTCATCGTATAACGTTAAAATTAATTTCCTCCGATTCTATTTATATTCTCGTTGATGTTAGTTTGTGATAGGGTTGAGGCTTGTGATTTCGATCACTTCCTTCTCCTTTGTTATCGGCTAATACCGCGTGCGTGTAGCTTTATCGGTTGGTTTGGATTTATTCATTGTTACGCAGTTGTTAACGTGTGATAGGGTTAAGGCTTTGATTTCGATTGCTCCCTTATACTTTGTGATCCGTTAATACCGACTACTGTGGATATATCCTTTTTAATTTATTCATTATCCGTTTTGAAGATTGATTTGGATCTATATTTTTGCTAGCGACTAGGAGTTTTTCGGATTTCTATAGTTTAGGGTTTTTGTGACTGTTCGGATTCTAGGGCTTCATCGATATATCTTATTTTATTATGGTCCCCATAAAGGAAGCTGATTAAGGGGTGGGCTTTTTTTGGTGGGTGAAACCCTAATTAGGGTTTCGCTCCGTCTTTCTGGTCTATTCGTTGGTGCTGGTTTTTTATTTTTTGATTTGAGAGATGGTCACATCTAGTTCTAGTATAGGTAAGAAGCCAGGATCATATGCTCCTGGTACTAAGTCACGTAACAGTTTCATTACCATGAGAAAGGGTGCACGTAAGGTGATTTTTAAGGAACCTACTCAGGGGATGGAGTCAGTTACTATGGTTAGAGATGATGCTCATTTTGATGGCAGGGATCCGTTACCCGATCCAATGGTTACGCCTATTCAAAATCATGAGGATGTGGTGGCTGAAACCGTAGCTCAGTCTAATCATGTTGAGAATGGTATACTTGGTGTGAATGTTTCGGGATGGGAGGATCCTAATATACATAAAGTTAAAGAAGTGGCTAACCTTTCTTTTGCTGCGACTGTTGCTCAGGAGGATCAAACCCATAAGACTCATTTTAGGGCTTTGTTTAATTCGGATAAGGTGGAAAACACTGATTTTGTCCTTCCTATGGACAACGTCCAGGCGGTGCAAAATAGATCCAATAATTCGTTGGTGGGGTTCTTTGTGGGGAAAAGTGTGGCGTTTCCTCTTGTGAAGAACTATGTTACTAAAACATGGGTAAAATATGGGCTGCAAAAGGTTATGTGTGATGACGATGGGGTATTTTACTTTATTTTTACTACTGTGTCAGGACTTGAACAAGTTTTAGAAAAAGGGCCTTGGATGATACGAAATCATCCCCTTATCCTTACTTGGTGGACGCCTAATTTGGTGTTCGTCAAAGACGAGGTCACTTGTGTTCCGGTTTGGGTTAGGATACACAAAGTTCCCGTTATGGCTTATACGGCTGATGGTTTAAGTTTGATCCGGTCGAAAATAGGGAATCCTGTAATGTTGGATGCTTTCACTAAATCTGTGTGTTCTGAGGAATGGGGAAGGATGGGGTATTCTCATGCCCTTATTGAGGTAACGGCTGATAAAGAATTAAAAGAAGAGGTTATAATGGATGTGCCATTACTTGATGGGACGGGTCACTCTAAAGTTCACATGCGGGTGGAGTATGTGTAGCGGCCTCCTACTTGCCATGAGTGCCATGTGTTTGGGCACTCTTATAATAATTGTCATAAGGCTCCAAAGGTTAATGTTGGAACAAGTAGCAGGAATGAACAGGCTGATGGGTTCACTCTTGTTACTAAGAAGAAAAAAAAAGCTAAGACTGTTGAGCAAAATGGTAAGCAGTTTGAGGGACTTAAAAATACATCTACTATTCTATGAGGTAGTAAGAATAAGCAAGCTGTCAAGGATAAAGAAGAGTCATCTAATGCTAATCATGTTGATGTTAGTAAGAAAACTATGAAGGAAAATGGAGCATCCTCTAATACTACACATTCTGGTGTAGGAGTGGTATCGTTAAATAAATCTTTTTCTTCTTTAGGAGACGGGGAGGAGAACGTGGAGAATGATGATATCAATATGATGAACGTGATAAATGAGAGTGATAGTAAGGACATCGATGAGGAGCTGGTTATGGACTCACAGCCTGAGAGCACTAAGTCCAATAATAAACCTATAGGGGCAAGCACTCCTAATGATGATGGTAGACATGATTAGTGTCGCCTCATGGAACATTTGTGGGATGAATCGCACCTTCAAACAGAATGAGGTTCGACATGTTATTAATGAGAATAATTTGTGTGTGTGTGCAATTTTGGAGTCTCATATTGCTAGTTCGCGGTTGGACATGTTATGCTCTCGTGTTTTTAGGCGTTGGGATTGGACTTTTAATAGTTCTTCTTGTACGAATGGAACACGGATAATTCTTGGTTGGAATGCTGATTTTGTGGACACTAGTGTTATTTTTCATGAGGACCAAGTTATGCATACTCGTGTTTGGATTAAAGCTGCTAAAAAGGAATTTTTTTGCTCTTTTGTATATGCTCACAACATGTATACTCAAAGGAGAGGGCTTTGGTATAATCTAGGTTTGCATAAGCATTTCATTCAGAATAGGCCTTGGTGCATTTTGTGTGACTTTAATGTGGCTTTAAGTTTAGAAGATGTGTCGGCTGGTTCTTCATATATGGATATTGTCATGCATGAGTTTAAGGAGTGTGTCGAAAATATTGAGGTGGGTGATGTTGCTCGGTCATGCCTTTCATTCACTTGGAAACGGAAACCAAAAGGTGACCATGGTCTTTTTAAGAAACTTGATCGTGTTATGTCTAATGTTGATTTCTCATCAGGTTTTGTTGGTTCCTTTACGGTGTTTCAACCGTATAGGATATCAGATCATACTCCAGCAGTACTTCGTATCCCTACGTCTAATACATATCAGCCGAGACCTTTTAAGTTTTCAAATGTTGTTACTTCTTTCCCTTTTCTTAAGCAGGTGGTGGCTGAGGGTTGGAATATGCAGGCCAGTGGTTTCCATATGTATCGTGTTGTGCAGAAATTGAAAAATCTTAAGAAGACGCTGCGTAAACTGTTATTTGATAAAGGGATCCTCCATGATAATGTTAATAAGCTTATATTTGAGCTTGATAATGTGGAAACTGACTTAGATGCTGGTCCAAATAACTTGGTTCTGCAAGAGGAAGAGGCAGCTTATGTTTGTGCTTATACAGATGCGTTTTTAATGGAGAGAAATTTCTGAAGCAAAAATCTAAGGTGGAATGGCTAAGGGTGGGCCACTCCAACTCGACTTATTTTCAAAAATAAGTTAAAGGGCGTGCTATTAGAAATTGAAGTGATGTTCTAACTAACTTGTATGGCAATGTTGTCACTGGTGGTGAGGTCGCTGCTAATTTTGTTTCCCATTTTGAAGCTTTCTAAGGTCAATCTGGTGTGATCGCTAATTTGAATGTTTCTAATTTATTTCATAATAAATTAACTCCTGATGTAGCCCTTGATATGGTTAAGCAAATCACTGCTATTAAGGTCAGGGATGTTATTTTCTCGATGGGAATGATAAACTGCTGGGTTCGGATGGGTATACAACCTCTTTTTTCAATGAATCATGGGAGATTATGGCTAATGACATTGTTCTTTCGTTTCAAGAGTTTTTTGTCAACGGAAAGTTGTTTAAAGAAATTAATCATACCATCATTGCTCTTATTCCTAAGGTGGCTTCCCCGCCTAGGATTGATGATTATCGGCCCATCTCTTGCTGCAATGTTTTGTTTAAATACATTAGTAAGATCATTGCTAATTGTTTCAAGGATTCTTTGAAGTTTATTGTAAGCCCTAATCAACTACGTTTGTTCCGGGTAGAAGGATTTCTAATAATAGTCTTTTTACTTAAGAGCTTATGCATAATTACCATTTGAATCATGGTACTCCTAGATGTGCGCTTATAATTGATATTCAAAAATCCTATGATACGGTTGATTGGATATTTCTAAAGGAGATCCTTAATCAGTTTGGTTTTCATCACAAAATGGTGGGGTGGACTATGGAGTATGTCTCATCTACATCTTTTTCTCTATTGATAAATGACACTCTTCATGGGTGTTTTAAGGGTAATCGGGGTCTTCATCAAAGTGATCCTTTGTCCTAGTATTTGTTCACTCTTATTATGGAAGTTCTCATTCTTATGCTTAAACGAAGGGTTCATGAATCGGATGAGTTTGTGTATCATCGTTATTGCTCGAATCTTAAGTTGGTTAACTTATGTTTTGTAGATGATTTATTCATTTTTGCTCATGGGTCTTGCATTCAGCAAGGGTGATTGTGGAGGCTTTGGATGAATTCAAGAATGTGTCGGGTTTAATTTGTAGCTTACCTAAGAGCACGGTTTACTTTTGTAATGTTCTTCACCATGTTAAGCAATCCATCTTGCAGATTTTACCATTTGAGGATGGTACTCTCCATGTTAAATATTTGAGAGTTCCTCTTGTTTCTTCCAGGATGCTCTATAGAGATTGTTGGGAGCTTACTGAAAGAATCCGTACCGGTATTAAGGAATGGAAGAACAAGTTTTTATCAATGGCAGGTAGGTTACAACTTGTTCGTTCTGTTATTCGTTCTATGCATGTATATTGAGCGTCGTTTTTATTCTTCTAAGTCGTATTATGCTTGATACATAGCAACTCATGAGGGATTTCCTTTGGTGCCAAGGTGATATGGGTAAAGGGAAGGCTAAGGTCTCGTGGGAGGTTGTTTGACTCCCGAAAAAAGAAGGAGGGCTTGGTATTCGTAGACTTGATTTTTTTAATAAAGCTTATGACAAATCATCTCTGGAACCTGCTTGTAAGGATTTGTTATGGGTTCAGTGGATTTATGAATATAAGCTTCAAGGTAGACATGTGTTATAGGTTCCGCTACGTGGAAATATGACGTAGGGTTGGAAGAAACTTCTTCAACTTAGACCGATGGTTACTAATCATGTTTCGTATTCTTTAGGAGATGGCGCCAAGTGTTCCCTTTGATTTGATAGATGGGCTGCCTATAGGCCTCTCGTTGAGGTTCTATCTAACCGTGATATTCATAGAGCGGTTTTTGGTTTGTCCTCCAAGGTTCGTGACGATATCACTAACGATGGCTGGTCTTGGCCAACTGAATGGTTAGTAAAATACCCCTACCTTAACACTATTCTTGTTCCTACTTTATATCCTGATCGCATGGACAGTTTGCATTGATATGATCATTCGAGAGTTGGGAAACCCTTCTTAGTGGCTTTGGCATGGGATTGTATTAGACCACGTGATTTCGAGCTTACTTGGTACAACATCATTTGGTATTCTAATTGCATCCCTCATCATGCTTTTAACATGATCATTGCAAAGCGACGTTTAAAAACGCATGATATGCTTAGGCAATGGGATTTAAATGGAAACGTATTGACGTTTCAATGCTCGTTGTGTAATGGACCTCTGGATTCCCATGATCATTTGTTTTTTAACTGCTCGTTCTCATCTCATGTTTGGAGCAGCGTTAAACACTTGTCGATTCTTCCTAATGCGGCTGGTTCTATTGCTATTATTATAGATGCTTTGATTCATAATTCAAGGCGCAGAACTGTTAGGAATACTATTGCGAAGCTTGTGATCGTTGCGTGTTGCTACTTTAATTGGCAGGAGCGTAATATTCAGCTAATTCAAAATAAGAAACGTTCTGCTAATCAGGTGATTGATTGTATTAAAGCCTCGGTCTGACTCAAGCTTCTTTCTTGTCACTTTAAGAAGTCTAGAGACGCTTTGTTCTACAAGAAGATTTGGGATCTGCCTAAAGCTATGTTCCGCCCTCCATGATGATTATATTAGGGGTTGATAGTAGTATGTTTATGTTTAAGTGGCTTTTCCCAATTGGTGTTATTGGGTTTGTTCTTTATTGTTGAGTACAGTGTGGCATGTCACATGTATTCTGTTAGTAGTTCAAGATATGCTGGAGGTTAATGAGGCATCTCGGCCTCATTCCGTTGTTCTTAACTGTTTTTTGGTGTAATATAATTTATCGGGGATGCTAATAATCCATTTTACCGGAAAAAAGATTCATTATTGCAAAGAACGTTTTTAGGCATCGGTTGCATTAACACATATCAACTCACAAGTAGCAGAAGCAATGCTTCTATATTCTGCTTCAGTAGAACTTTTAGAAATAGTAGCAGGGTTTTTTTAATTTTCCAAGATATAACAAATTTACCCAAAAACACATAAAACCCAATCACATATTTTCTAGTCTTAGGACCTTTAGCCCAATCAGCATAAGAGAAAATTCTAAGTTTAAGATCAGGAGTTTTATCAAATTGAATAGCAAGAACATGAGAACTTTAAGACACCTTGACACTCTAAGATCAACCTTCATATGAGACTACGAAGAATTATTCATATGTTGGCTTAAGCAATGAACAACATAAGTAATGCCAGGTCTAGTGTTAGTAAGATGAATCAATTTGTCAACAAGTTTTTGATAACTAGTAAAATTGACAAAAAAGTTATCATCACTAGACTCTACATAACTCAATATAGAATTCTCAAGCAAACGAATATCAACGGGTCTAGCAGCCAACAAGCCATACCCATAAATCAAATCCATACAATATTTTCTTTGAGTCATACACAATTCCTTATCATTTATTAAAACTTTAATTCTAAAAAAATACTTAAGTTCTTACAAATCTCTAATAAGAAACTTAATTCTAAGAATTGTTTAAAAATATTAAACTCTTCTTCATTATTACCAGTAATTACAATATCATCTACATAGACAAGCAATGAAGCAAACACATCACCTATATGCTTAACATATAAAGAATAATCAAACTTGCTTTGCTCAAAGACATGCTCAGTAAAAGTGGTAGTAAGTTTAGCATTACACTGTCTTAGGCTTGTTTATGACCATATAAAGACTTTTTCTAGTTTACAAACCTTAGATTCACTCTTATAACCCTCAAGCATTGTCATGTACACATCTTCATTAAGATTGCCATATAAGAAAGCATTATTAACATCTATCTAGTATAAAGGTCAATCTTTAACAATAGCAATACTAATCAAACATCTAACAATAACCATTTTAATCACAGGACTAAAGGTCTCATCATAGTCAAAACCCTCATTTTGACTAAAACCTCTAGCCATAATTCTGGCTTTATACATTTCAATATCCCCATAAGCTTTGTACTTAATTTTCCATAACCATTTACTACTACCAGCGTTTCTACCAACACGTAAATCACATTCAGTCCAAGTATTACTTCTATCTAAAGCTTGATTTTCATTGTTCATATCATCAACCCAGTTAGGATCAGACAAAGTCTCAGCACCACAAGTAAGTTCTACATACTAATTTAAAGTAATTATGAAACATATATTAACACCCCTGAACTTAGAATAATCCACATAATTCTGAATACCATACTTAACATTAGAGTTAACCACATAATCATTAAAATCTATAGGAACCCTAGTTTCTATATTGGACCTTCTTATTTTAAGTGTATGTACATGATCATTACTATGAGTTGGACTAGAATGAACACTATGATTATTGTCCTTAGACTAGTCTTGGTTATACTCATCAAATTGAGTTGCAGAATGCCTTCCACTATGATTGAAACCTTGAGGAGAAAAAGGTTGACTAGTCTCAGAATGTGGCATACTATCCTCCTCAACAAATATACCTTTTCCATCATCATTAGGACTTAAGATCTGATGATTGTCAAAAAATTACAAGTGATCAGCCTTACTTGTTATCTCAACATCAGTTGAATCACATGTTTTTTATTTAAAAGGAAAAAAATATTTTTATAAAACTTAACATCCCTAAAATAAAATACATTTCTAGTATCCGAACTTAATAACTTGTAGGATTTTTTAAAGATATCCAATTATAACATATTTGTCAGATCTAAAAGAAAACTTATCATGATTATTTAAAATAGTAGAAAAAGAAAGTTAACCAAAATACCTTAAATGGGAAAGATTAGGTTTTTTTCTATTGACCAACTCAAAAGGAGACTTGCCCTTTAAGACAGATGATGGCAGCCTGTTAATAAGATAAACAGTTGTAAGAACATAGTCAAACCAGAATCTAAGAAGAATCCCTCCTGAAACATAAGACTCCTTGCCACATTAAGAAAGTATCTATGTTTCCTTTCAACAATCCCATTTTGCCGAGGTGTATGGGCAAAAGAAGTTTGATGAATAATCCCCAAATCAGAAAACATACAACTCATCTTTTTATTAACAAACTCAGTCCCATTATCAGACCTAACAGTTTTAAGTTTAATGTTATACTGATTATGAATCATCTTAATATATGACACAAAAACTTCAAAAACTTCATCCTTAGTTTTAACTAAATACACCCATACAATCATAGAATAGTCATCAACAATGGTCAAAAAATTATCTAAAACCTTCTCTGATATGAACCTTGTAAGTCCCTATAAAACCCGCATGCTTTTACCATGAACAGTACATATATAAATGTATATACATGATTAAAACTTTCCTTATATTACATGTTTACGTTCCACGAAGGTTAATTACAAGTATTACGTACGTGTTATTACACGATAAGTATTTAAGCATATTAATACAAGAGAAAAATTATCAACAATAATTATAATCACGAACATGAAATCATGAACACAAATAATCGCGAATTTATTATTATGTATTTACGTAATTATTATTACAATTACGTACAAGTATATATTATAACACGAACAATTAATAAATAAATCACGTAAACACGACCACAAGAGCACGTAATATTTAGAACACGGAATACATTGGGTTTCCCCTTGTGGGCCCCACCTACCCGCGGCAAGAACAAAGAAAGGGGCCAAGCCCACTTTTACTTTTAATAAAATTAAAAAAAGGGAAAACATATTTTTCATAATTACAGAAGATTAGAAAAATACAAAACCCTAGCTCCTCCTTTATCTCCCTTTGGCCGTCGGGTATAACACATCAAGGAGTGGTGTTTGTTGATTTTTGGTGATCCAATTCAAGTGAAATCGTTCTTGTTATTATTCTCCTTTTTTTCACGCATTGGTAGTCCTTAAACCTTTTTCTTTTATTTATTTTATTTAATAAGAATACATGGAATCATGAGTTTATTAAAAACTAGATTAAAAACATGTTAATTAAATCATGGGGTTTAAATCGTAGATGTTTTTGGGTTGTATTTGTTCGGCCGACACACACAAACCGAGATCCGAAGCTCTCGATGTCCCACATGTGACCACAACCGAGACCTTCGGGTCTCGGTGTTGTCTTTGTGGTTCGGCAGCAGGCGCAACAAGGGACCCCGACGCGAGTCGGGGTGGCCTTGTGGGTTTGGGGGTCTCGACTGAAAACAGACAAGCACCACCGGCTTAAGCCAGTGGCTAATATGAACAAGCAGGGGGGACTCAAGCCGCGGTAGTAGGGGAACCACCGGCTAACTGTCGGTGGGAACTTTGCTTAGCCAGCGGCTAGCCAGGAACCAAAGGGGAACCACCGGCTTAAGCCGGTGGCATTTTTGCGAAAATAGTGGCAACCGGCCAAGCCGGTTTGCCACTGTCAAAGGGATGGTTGTTTGGTCCAGTTCAAGGGAAACACGATCCGGTTCACGACAAGTCTAGATTTAAAACACGGGTCCGGTTCACGACTTAATTTTACAAGTTAATTATTTTTACAAGTTTAATTATTTACAAGATTAATTAAATTAATTTAATGTTATATAATTAGTTTAATTTAGACATGACTTAGGTTAATTATTATTACTAATAATACATGATTTTAACCTAAGTATTTTATTATTTAATTTAGACTAAAGTAATTAATTAATTATTAAAACATGACATATAATTAATTAATTTCCATGACTTAGGTTATATTAATAATAAATATTAATACATGTTTTAACCTAAGTATTATGTACACTTTAATTTAACTAAATCATGCTATATTTAATTAAATCTTATAACATATAGTTTATTTAATTTACATGTATTAATTAATAAACTATACTTTTAATCACATGAATTAAGATATTAATCAGTAAGACATAAGCTTATATTATTAGCTTAATAATCCAACTTATTCTAAATATAGAAACTTTCTATTTTTTTAGAAACTTATTTATATTAAGCAGTTAATCTATTTATGGAAACTTTCTATTTTTAGAAACTTATTTATTTTAAGTAGTTAATCTATTTTTGGAAACTTTCCATTTTGGAAACTTTCTATTTTAGGAAACCATCTATTTTGTAAAGTTACAAGAATTACAAGTAATACTTAATCAGAATAT